>JALPQI010008664.1:0-42601 GCA_025490895.1 Thaumatotibia leucotreta
GTATATGGTCGCAGTTAACCACTCACTACATCTATAAACAACTCTTTTCTTGGTAAATGACACAACTCATTTGTTGTGCCAACAGTACTTTCGAATCCCTTTCTGGTTCTAGTTAGATAATAAGTTATTTAGGTATTTTTCATTTAGATTTGTGAGTCTACACAGCCATGTACAGAAAGTTAACGTTACCTACACATACATTTCCACCCATACATTTCGAAGTTCACGCAAGTTGAAAATACGAGATAAAATAGTACATTACGATACAAGTGCGAAAAAACTGAAGTTCGAAACGAGTGGAGATAAATTAAAGCATGACCGAAGGTATTGCTTGAAGGGAGGTCGAAATCTTGGAGGGCCATATTGTACTGAAAAACGTCGTACGATACACGTGCGAAAACGAACATCGTAATTCGTGTCGATTTAAAGCAATCGGCCGTGCTTTAATTTAACTCCACTTGTTTCTAACTTCATTTTTTTCGCACTTGTATCGTAATTTATACTGTATGTTCTGTGTATAAGTTTACCTTTAAAAATAACACTGTCTTTCATTGTACTTAATTGCATTTACCTTCGTGTTTTCACAAATACGGCCAAACGTAATAGTTTACCGTTTTTTTACCGTCACAGTCGTATCAAAACTTGAAAATATTAGTTGTTATTCCTCAAATTACCCATTATACCTTATAACGACGAAAGCAGTCATAAACAACTGTCAAGTTGTCAACACATGTGCCGTGCGGGAATGCACTTTCCCGTGGGGCTTATTACTTGTATTACGGTGACGATGGTATTCGGAACTCAATAAGGCTTGTACTAATTTCAGGCAGTTATGACACTCTGGGGTGATCGTAGATGATAATGATATTACTCGCAAGGGTACCTGTACAAAGTTTGGAAGCTAAGTTATTCAGAAAGAGAATTGACTATGAATTATCATCATCATAATCATCATGTCAGCCGAAAGACGTCCACTGCTCAACATAGGCCTCCCCCAAAAATTGCCACAATGACCGGTCCTGTGCCACCCGCATCCAGCGGACTCCTGCGACCTTCACCAGGTCATCAGGCCACCTTGTGGCCCCCCACTACTAAGCTATGAACTATCGGCTGTAACACGAACACGAACAAAAGATACGCACTCCCGTGTAAATAAAAGAGACACGGGATTAAAATTTTATATTTTCTTCGTTTGCCGCGATGGCTATTCATGAAATAAAACTATTTAAAACTGATTATGCCGCGTACACCTATTAATGAAATTTGTCTTCATCCTGACGTTTTGAACACTTTACAGGGTTCGAGGTCTGCGGGCGACTGACCAGGAGGTCAGTCTTCTGGGTCATAATCCGTTTTAAATAGTTTTATTTCACGATAAATCTTTTTGAAATAGGTACGAGTACTCTGTGAAAGTAGTACAACTCTGAATAAGTATTTTAAATTGAACGCACAATGAAATAACTAAACTAAGCCCAAAAAAACATATTTCAGCAGATCGGGACTTTGATAACCGTCCTTTTTAAGGCATTTGTATCCTTGCCACACAATACCAAACTTTATCTCCCAGACATAAGGTTGTAACTGAAGATATATTGTATTTTGTATTGGGTGTCACGGGTTCGAATCCCGTGCTATAAGGCCATTCGTCACAGTGCCCTGTTGTGCGACCATTACGGTGACCAACTTCTGGATAAAGGAAGTTATGTGTTTATGTTAAGTGCGTTTGGGTACCCCTTCGTAATACCCAAACGTAAAAAACACTGATGCTTTGAAAGATGAACGAAACGAAATTCCTTGGGACACGCATTGCTTTAGCGTAAATTCAATTAGCATTTTGAACTTGTACCTACACTATTAAGGATTAAAGTTCTCCTCTCCATAGCTCGTTGAGTTCGGGCTTTGAGATGAGGCTACAGAGGCTGACATAACTTTTGAACGTGAATTTAGTCATCATCAAGTAAGTTCTTAATAAAGACATAATTATTGTTTTTCAAATAACCGATAAAAATAAATATCCGAGCCGTCCGAGCATCTTTGAAGACAAGTATCGATCAAAATAGATTGGTAGACTTAATCCTTAACAAACTGGGCTTATATATATACAATCACCCCTGACCAAAAGCCTCCTACTGCAAAACACCACGAATTCCAAAAAAAGTCTCAACTCCATCAACTTCCCCATACAAATAATACATTCTGAGTAAAACATTGACCGCTCATTTATCATCACCTTATCGCTACCGGCCATTACGGATTAAAAAACACTTCGCGACCATCTAGATACCCCAAAAACAAAACCAAAACGGCACAAACACGAAACGTATCAACAGCGGAAAAACACCTTTGCCCCTTGGAAAAAGGAATGTTTTAAGAGGCGTTTTCCAAGAGTTTTCCAAATTGGGGTTTGTGGCTGAATTAGTAATAGCATTAAGTGTACCCCGGGGACTGGGTTCGGTTCTCGGACCTTTGTTCTTTATTAGCTGCGATGTTTTATACAATTAATTGTTTCTCCATGCAAATGTATGCTATGTTTTGTTTTCAGCTTTAGTGGGGCATTAAATTTGAGAGGTAGTGCGGTTTAAATGACTTTTAGTGTTTTTGGAGCCTATTAACACAAATTGACTACTTTTATTCCTTTACCTACCAAATTAGAGAAGGGTAGGGTATGAACAGTACTGTATATCGGCCTCGCCATCGTTTTTAATAAGCTCTTTTATTTAAAACCTATTTTGTTTATACAACTAAACAATTATGGACACAGAATATTTTGACGTACATATTTCAAGTTGTATATTGATATAAGTATTATTATATTCTCCAAATCCCGTACAAAGTAACGGTAGCCGTATATTTAAGCTCATCGACTTTTAAGAGGCAAATTATAATCTGTATTTTAATCGAAAATCAATTACCGGACACCTCAGCTACCACCAAAAACGTGTAACCAAATACCCAGAGATCGCTGATAATTTTAAACTCGTAAAAGTACTCATTAGCTTTTCGCAGGCATTAACATTCCTAATTTAACGACTACTTAAAAAGACAGCGGAATAAATATCCCATAAAATAAAAATCGAATGAACCCAAATATTTGCTTCGCTTCGTCGACATGTTCATACGAATTTCATGAAGAAACCTCGAATGCATTTCTCAGTTAAAAGACAGGTTTCTGCAACGGGCATTCCGGCTCGCTTCACTCAAAGCGTAACAGCATAAGTTCCACGCTCGTCACAAGTCAAATTAAGCCCTGACCTGAGTAAATTAAGACATAAAGTAAAACAAAACGTGACCTACAACGCGCCCTTGCGTGATCCGTCAACAAGACCAGTTTTTCAAAGATATAAACGTGACAAGGACTGAGCGATCACTTAATAAACTAGATTTTATTTCGAGTGGACAACAGATCAATATCCAATGACTTTTTGTTCCAATGCACGGCTCTCATTGCAGTAGTGGTGTAGTCGAATGCTTTTGTAAATTCTGCACCGAAAGTTTTTATTCAAAAGTCAGTATAACATTGTTATTTTAAGGTTTCTTTTGCTGTTTCATGGTAGTGGTTTATGGGTTACGCTTCGTCTGTCTGTCGAACGTTAATTAGTAAGTCAGGAGACCGGTTGGGCCCACGGAGGCAACGGGACCTTCTGGATCAGTCTAACACATCAAGTTCCCACTGCGGGCTATTTTCGCAATTGAATATTACAAGTGGGTGCATTTGTGATTGGCTGCGCTCCAGTTTGTAATGTTTCTCAGGTAATTTAGTATCTCGACTGTTTCAAGTGTCACTTTGAATTTAGATTTACCTGCTTGTAAATGTAGAATTTAATGAGGTATTTCATTTTGCATATCAATCAACATGGATGTATTACAACGGGATTTAACTGGGTTGAATGTAGTGTACTTTTAAAATAACGGAATCGCAGGCTCTCTCATAAATGTCGGCTGATCGTTAGGCTTTTATGGGCATGTGCGAGGTTTGTAAACGATTATGACGATATATAGTGGCCAACTAACTTGTCATAAGAAAAAAAGGGGTAAATTAAAAAAATAGTACTTACGAAGAGTTGAGTTCCAATAGAAAATTGTACATGCTGGTTTGCTAGTCCTTTTTCTACTGACAGTCTGGTTGACGAGACATTAGTAATAAAATATGGTGGTAGATAGTAAAATAGGACAACTATATTAGCCATTAAACCTGGTTATGCTAGAAGATGTTGATATCATGTCTATGTAATACCAGCCGCTGTACGGTCAATGTAACGAGTATACTGTGTTCGAAATGTCGCTGGTGATTAATTTCGAAACATAATATTTATAAGCGATTTACGTTCTCTAAATAATAAAGTGTGAAATCTACGAAAGTATACCATACAACCTTTTATTTTTACCCAATTGGCCTATGCCCACTTTGACTGTTAGAATAAATCTTAAGGTTTCAATATTAATCCCTCGTGCTTTTTCCTGTTGCATAATAGAAATAAAATAGATATAATTGGAAAATGAAAGTCATTGAATTTGAACTGTGGTGAGACATATTCAACACTAAGATGTAACTAAACGTATATTTAATTCCTACGTGCGACATGTTTCGGAGGCCCTAAGTCTCCATTATCAAGCACTGAACTCGCCGCTAACTAAGTAATAAAGAAAAAAAAATGACGACCATCAGTCAGCTATTTATATCTTTTCGCTTCGCATAAAAATCAATTCTCAAAGGACGATTATGTCCATAATAATAGGAATTATTGTAAAAGCTATCTTCAGGGATTAATATTCAATAATTGCGCAGACGCAATAACTTTTAAACTTCGCTCACAATTCCAATCGCTGACCATAGTACGGTCACGGTCAAACCGTACATCATTTTACCCTAAACTCGCAAATCAAGTAGTATCGCTGCATTTTTGGTATGTTATTTAGACACCATAGGGCAGAATAAAACCACATTTTTCAAGCAAAAAAAAGTTGTGCTAGCTGCGTAGTACGTGAAAAACTGCGAAATTTACGGTATTTTTTTAGTTTCTGATTTTTATTAAAAAAACCTTACGTTTTTTGACATAGTACATTAAAAAGCGTTTAAAGATTAATAATTTTCCAACAAGTTGAGCTAACATGCATTACCGTAGGTCAGAGATTCCAGACTTCAAAAATTACTCTTTTTTGTGAACAAGATAAAATTTTGTGTTTTGCTAACGTTTTCGGCTTAATATTACCTCACCTAATTATGCTACCAAAAACATGCAATAAGAATCTTATAGCGCATTTGATGCAGCTTTACATGAAACTCGCAAAGCATGCAGCGATACTGCATGCTTTGCGAGTTTAATGTAAAGTTTGACCGTACTACCAGTCCACAGTTCAAACTATACGCCCTTTGTAACTTACGCTGTTTCAAAATCCACGGATAAATATATATATATTTGTTCCTTAGTTAAGGTTGTTTTAGATTTTAATATCTATATCTATCAATCATCATCATTATTTACAGGCCGGTTTCAACCATGGCGACTGAAAAGTTGCGGAAATCTTCCAGTGAGACCATTTATGCGTTACATATTTTCAGTGACGGAAAAACAAACGATTGTTAATTAAATTACTATACTTACTTACGTGATTTTTAAGTATTACACACTTTCACGAAGACAAATGGCATTTCTTGAGATTTTAAACAGAAACTAAAATGCGATTGATATATGAAGGGTCCACGGAAATAACATGCCTAGTCAATTCAAATTATAGAAGGAAAACCATCTTACTTTTAACAGAATAGGGTGTGAATTTGCACTGTTTTTTTAGGCTTTGGACATATTTTTTCCGTAGACCCTTCATAGTTATTATGTAAATTATTAAGTAATATGACTTATACTTCAAAATTCAGAATTTGTCTCATAATTTAATTTCTAAGGTCCAACTTCAAGTGCGTATGCGCGGTCTATCTCGTGCTATCGGAATACTTGGCTAAAGCAATCTACGTAAAGGTAACGAGTTTTCCGAGCGTCATTATAATGCTCTAACCTCCTATCGCCCAGAGGTCTTTTAAAAGGACTTCTCAAACAAAAGAATTTCTATTCTATTTTCTACACTGTAAATTCAAAATTAACTAGCAATTTTTATTGTCTGGGTGGCGGGAGGCTAAGCCCGATCACACTTGACTGATCTGAATTTTTATTTCGGCAATTATATTTTACAACTGAGGTTTTTAAATGCAGAGCAAATTTGCCATAAACTTTTATTGGCACTTGCATTCAAAATAACATACCGACTGAATTTTTAGTGCATTTAAATTTAATTTCAGTAGGTATTTTTACTAAAATAGTTAGGCTTGTGTGATTAACTTAGACTAACTCTTATATCCTTTATGTTGTATATTGTTTACTCGAGTAAACAAAATTATTCAGTTCAATACAATTTTCTGAAAAAATATCCTTTTGCAAATAAAACAAAATCCCCTAAGTAGTTACGTAAATACGTGATCTGTTTGAAAAACGTTTCAAACGACCATCGCGGATACGAAGTGTCCCTTAGTGGGATTTGGAAAACGCAAATGTCATTTAAATGGTTTTTTATACGAGAAAATGTCAATGGAGTTAGTAGTGTTTGTGGGATAAACAGTCAGACACAAATTTAAAGGTAAGTATGTAAGTACCTTTTTTATGTGGCGATGGTAGACAACTGAGCTCTCAGCCCACCTGATGGAAAGCAGGAACTGAGGCCCATGGACAGTGACCAAAAAATCGCCTATGCGCTGCCTACCCTGAGGACTTAGATGGATTGCCTCTGTATGCCAGTAATTACACCGGCTATCTTACCTCCAAACACGGGTAAGACGGTGGTAGCTATCCGGGCGTACCCTGCACGAGATCCTACCACCAGCAAAACTTAATGTTAAAGCTTCAAATCATTTTATTAAATGTAATTATTAATATGTGTTAATCCTGGCTGGTGTTTCTAACAGCCAATCGAATAAAAGCGACGGATAAAACAAGTAATTAGTAATAAAAAATTAAAGTAGTTTTTACATGCACAGGCACACAAGTACAATCACAAACATAAAAAAGTCCCGATAAAACACTATCAACTCACTACATACAATAGACACGTATTTTGTCATTGGGTCAAAATTATCTTCGTTATTTCGTTTCATACGACTCTGTCACGCTTTTACTTCCTGTTTCGACTCAGTATATAAAAAAAATCCAGTGCAGTCGTATTTCTTTTTTAACGCTAGATTTTAAGCCATACATGAGAAATTGAAAACAAAACATCATCTCATACAAATATCACCACTCTGTCACGTTTTTACACAAAATAAGACAACGAAAAGAATATTGACCCCTTTCATAATAAATACAGGGTGATTACGGGGTCGTGATCCCAACTGTGAAACACGGTCTTTCTGAATAAGATATGAATATCACAAAAAAATATTTCTGATTTCATACCGACCGACCGGTGCGGAAGTGTTCATAACTTCCAGTCTCGTTTCATAATTATTACATTAGTAAAGAGAAATGTAAACATACTCGAACGTAACTAGTCGTAAAAAAAGTACATTTCACAGTAGGGATCGCGACCCCGTAATCACCCTGTATAGTAGAGTAATCTATACTTTGTTCACCTCCAAAACCTCTAGACTCAGTGTACTGCTATTTTTTTGGGCTTCGATAAGATATACATTTCTATAATACTAGCTTTTGCCCGCGGCTTCGCACGCGTAGATTTTGGACTTAAAAGAAAAAAAATGTGTTCAACCGACTTCAAAAAAGAAGGAGGTTTCCATTTCGATTGTATGTAGTTATATATTATGCATGTTACACGGTTTCCTGCTAATAATGAATCCTATTTTGTTTTTTTTTCTCAGGAGATTCAAAAGTGGCCGAAATAAGTTTAATGTTTGTGATTTTTTTTTTGGGTTTCGCCTTGACTTGTCGACAATCATTTAATCGAATGTTGTTTCAAAGACAACGGTTCAAGTATTTTCATTTCATCGACAAGTCATTCTGTCCCAGAATAGTTTTCAGTAAATTTAAATCAGGGAATTTTGAATGGTGCTTGAGGTTTTCCTTTACGGGTTCTTATTTTAGTTTGGTTTAAATTTAGTAATATTTATTCCGCAGTTCTAAACTATCCCTGAGCCTACTTTAATAGCTGTTTGCTTATATGTGGGGTCACAGTTGTAACCTAACTTAAACATATTTTAATAGCCGTTCGTTTCTATGTGGGGTCGCACTGGTCGCAATTCTAACCAAACCTAAACCTACTTTGATAGCCGTTTGCTTTTGTGTGGGGTCGCAGTTCTAACCTAAACTAAACCTACTTTGATAGCCGTTTGCTTATGTGTGGGGTCGCAGTTCTAACCTAACCTACTTTGATAGCCGTTTTCTTTTGTGTGGGGTCGCAGTTCTAACCTAAACTAAACCTACTTTGATAGCCGTTTGCTTACGTGTGGGGTCGCAGTTCTAACCTAACCTACTTTGATAGCCGTTTTCTTTTGTGTGGGGTCGCAGTTCTAACCTAAACTAAACCTGCTTTGATAGCCGTTTGCTTATGTGTGGGGTCGCAGTTCTAATCTAACCTAAACCTACTTTGATAGTCGTTTGCTTATGTGTGGGGTCGCAGTTCTAACCTAACCTACTTTGAGAGCCGTTTTCTTTTGTGTGGGGTCGCAGTTTTAACCTAAACTAAACCTGCTTTGATAGCCGTTTGCTTATGTGTGGGGTCGCAGTTCTAACCTAACCTAAACCTACTTTGATAGCTGTTCGCTTATGTGTGGGGTCGCAGTTCTAACCTAAACTAAATCTACTTTGATAGCCGTTTGCTTTTGTGTGGGGTCGCAGTTCTAACCTAACCTACTTTGATAGCAGTTTTCTTTTGTATGGGGTCGCAGTTCTAACCTAAACTAACCCTGCTTTAATAGCCGTTTGCTTATGTGTGGGGTCGCAGTTCTAACCTAACCTAAACCTACTTTAATAGCCGTTAGTTTCTGTGTGGGGTTGGAGTTCAAACCTAACATAAACCTACTTTCAAAGCCGTTCGATGCTGTATGGGGTTACTATTCAAACCTAACCTGAACCTCCTTTGATAGTCGTTCGTTTCTGTGTGGAGTCGCATTTCTAATCTAACCCAAAACCTACTTTGATAGCCGTTCGTTTCTGTGTGGGGTCGCAGTTCTAACCTTTCCTAAACCTAAGTAGAATCTTACCTTATTACATTCTGTTTGACGTCTGTTTCATTGAACAGCATATTAGTATGACATAATTAAATACTTAATTGCAAATAAACTACACGAATTAGAAAGCTGAATTTACAGTGAGGCGGCCCGTGTACCCGCGCTGCTTATACATATACTGTCCGCGAGCTGTCAAACAAACATTTGAAATTCGTTCGCTTTGCTTTGTAGATATTTTTAACGAACAAACAAATAAATATGGTTTTGTCTAGACTTAAAAAATAAAACCTCACAATGACCTTTTATGTAGCAAACTGCATTACTTACCAAAATTTAATATTAAAAGTATCTACGTATTCATCGTACCTATGTTACTCGTATATAACATGGTATGTAGATAAATACCTACATCTTCATTGGCAAGAACACTTCTATGAAGTTTTGAATGAAATAGCCCAACGAATCTGGTTCCTTCTTACAAACTTTAACCTTCCACTTAACCCGCATAGGGAATGAATTTTCAAAAAACCTGAAACACGTGTTTACTTATTTATTGTTAAAAACATTCATGTGAAGTTTCGAATAAAATAGCCCAACTAATCTTATTTCCCCATACAAACTTTAATCCTCCATTTAATCCCCATAGGTAATGAATTTTCAAAAAACCTGAAATACGTGTTTACTTATTTATTGTTAAAAACATTCATGTGAAGTTTCGAATAAAATAGCCCAACCACTCTTATTTCCCCATACAAACTTTAACCCTCCATTTAACCCCTTTAAGGGATGAATTTTCAAAAAACCTGAAACATGTGTTTACTTATTTATTATTAAAAACATTCCTGTGAAGTTTCGAATAAAATAGCCCAACTAATCTTATTTCCCCATACAAACTTTAACCCTCCATTTAACCCCCATAGGGAATGAATTTTCAAAAAACCTGAAATACGTGTCTACTTATTTATTGTCAAAAACATTCATGTGAAGTTTCGAATAAAATAGCCCAACTAATCTTATTTCCCCATACAAACTTTAACCCTCCATTTAACCCCTTTAAGGGATGAATTTTCAAAAAACCTGAAACATGTGTTTACTTATTTATTATTAAAAACATTCCTGTGAAGTTTCGAATAAAATAGCCCAACTAATCTTATTTCCCCATACAAACTTTAACCCCCCATTTAACCCCTTTACGGGATGAATTTTCAAAAATCCGTTCTTAGTGCGCCTCTAAACATTATAAAGAATGTACATGCCAAGTTTGAACTCTCTAGGACCAGCGGTTTGGGCTGTGCGTTGATTTAAGTCAGTCAGTCAGTCAGTCAGGACATTGCCGTTTATATATATAGATTATTCAGCAACAAATCTAAATCCAAAGCAGATGCCTTAAACTTGACAATCCCCCTTAAATTTAACAACCTTAAATGACTCACCGATCCAATATCCAAGTTTAAGCCCCCCCACTTAGTAACGCGGTCACGTAGCGCGTCATCTTGTGGCCCGACCTTATGGGGAAAATTATTGGAAAAACAATACGTACAATGTTTAGGTAGAGATGAGGTAGAGGTTTGTAGCGTTGAGGCAAAATAATATAAGGTGCAGCCAGGTAATTTCGACGTCAGAAATGCTTGGATAATTTTGAGACGGGATTCTAGATATGATGGAAATAATATTAATTTTTATGTGACTTTTTAAATTACACGAATTTCGAAATTACCCGATTGCACTTTACAACATGTGCAATTGAGCACATGATGCTACGATAATCAAATATCATGGGAAAAAGTCATACAAATTGACCTAGTTGTCTTAATCGGTAAGCTCAAATAAGGCTTATGGCGATACATAGAATACAGTAATGATTAAGGAACAAATAAAGAAAGAAAGACAATAAAATATTAATGAAAAGCACAGTTGACAGACATAATTAACATATAAGCACACAACGACACTATTTTGGTGAATACACCATACATACACAAAAGGATGCTATTACCAGGATATAAACCCTGGACGCCTAGCTTCGCAGGCGTATGAGCTATGGAGCCTGACAATCTCTGAAGTTTTCAGAGTTATCACAGTTTTGTCGCAAAGCAGCGATTTATACCAAAAGTTGTTTTTACGATTGTAAAGGCCGGTCAATATTTACTAAATACACGTGAGTTTAATCGTTTAATTATATTTATGACTACTCTTAGGTTTACCGTAATTGTGTGTCTCTTATTTTTATGAACAAAACAAATTGACCGGCCTATTTACTACGTGACACGTTTCGGAGAGGTCTACTATATCAAACATTGGTTTACATTTAATAGTCTATCAGTCAGAATAATCGTATTAGAAATAAACATAATAGTCAACTTTTTAAAAATGTAAGCACAAAACCTATTCACAATGTTGTAACAGATGTGCTTAGCATAGAAAAAATCAACTTCAAAAGACTCTGTTTGTCACGGTATTCAAAACCGCTTCCTCTGGATTGCAAAAATATTACCAAATTTACAGTGGTATCCAAACATGCCAACTTTACACCCAGCTCCCTCTAACACATACAGTCCCATACAACACTCGTCCCATACAGTATTGGCTCCTAATGGAGTCACGGGCTTCTCGGAGTTAGCCCTAATCATCGTAAAGATGGTATCGCCCTCGATTTATCCCGGTTTCCGAATCGCCCCTAGTTTAAAGCTGTTGCTAAAAGGTAGTAAGTAATAAACAGGTTGAGTCGAATTGGGCAACGAAATTTGAAAATATTTTAAGAGGCTTTAGCAGTGGGTGAAACTGAAAGCAGGCTGAATAATAGATAGATAGATATCCCCTTACTCATAAACGTTTGTTAACTTAACAAGCCGCAAAAAAATGTTTGTCCCTTTCGGTCTTACTTAACAATATGTCCATAAGAGCAAAAGGGACAAACAATTATTAGCGGCTTGTTAAGTTAACAAACGTTTATGAATAAGGGGGATAGAGGACAAAGTCTAATATGCAAAGGGAGTCAGGTAACTCAGTAGTTGACTGCACATACAAATATGTATAGTCGGATCACACTAACTCATCCAACCAAATGAACTATTCATCAGCCATATAAAAACTCCCTTTTTTATTTTATTGGACCATTTTTTTGTCCCCCCACTTTTTTTTGGATTTCGAACTTTTAATATGATTTCCTGAACTTTTAATATGAAATGTTACTTTTATAATCGCGAGCTCTTTCGATCCTGCTAGGAGGAAATACTTGCTCCAAGGTTTTTCCATTTCGTTGCCATTTTTTCATACATTTTGTATGGCGGTAACGGAAATGATGTAAAAAATACCTATGTTGCACCATAGACCAAATACTTTATGGTTGCACAAAAAATTGAGGGGATAACTTTAATAAAATGACCCTATTAATTATCATTTAAATGACCATAGAGTTAATAGTGTAAGCAGATGGGTATTAATCAAACACATTCGTAAAAAAATATTTAGTTTGTCTATAAATTGCTTTGTGTGGAATATAACAATCATATTATTTTATGACATCTATTCTTTCGTATTTTTACGAGTATACGAGACCTAATATTTAAAATGAATTTACCCATAAATGTCTTTTTCTTTGTCTTACATTATTTTAACACTTTAATAATCTGAATATCAATAAAGGTAGTATGTTTTTCTGGGTCCGGTATTTCCCAGCAGTAACCTAGTTCCGATTTCTTTGAAGCATCGGTAAAAGGTTTTTCTCGATACGTAAGGCACTGGTCTCACTGCGAGTGACTAAGCTATGAACTATCGGCTATAAACACACAAAAAAGAAACACGGCGATACTCGCCCGGCGGTGATAGCTAGTAGCTAGTAGCTCGCGGTGAGACCAGTGGCCTATACCACAAAACTTTACAAGCGTACAATTCTACAACATTTTATAAATTCCCATACAAAAAGTTGACAATTTTGTAGAAGTGTACGCTTTGTGGTATAGGGGTCAGGTCATCGCGCTCGCTCCAATATAGTGCGAGCGCGATAGAATGTATTACGTATTCAGTAAAACCTAACGTTATCCTTTACTTTCTACCTCATGGTACGGCAACTGTTAAGTATCTTATTGGTAGAGCCTTTAACACTTCGACCCTTTGTGTTTTTTCTAAATTGCCCCCTGTTACGCCTACTCTGCCGCACCCTGTATAAAGGAACAGTTAAGTCCTTCCCTTCAACGATTGAGGAGAAACGCCTTTTGCATGTCTTCCGATAGACGTATTGATCTTCGTGCTGCTGTTAATGGAATCCTGATTCAAATCCGTTTATTTAGATAGTTATCGATGTATCGGTAATTTCCTTGGCGCTAGATTAATGTGATTAAGATAATTAATTAAATATGAGGGGATCTTACAGAAATTGACCTTTATAGCCCTCGCTTAGTTGGTACCTAACCATATCAAAATCAAATGATTCTTTATTCAAATTGGAATGGCAACCAGCTCTTATGAATGGTCTAAGTTACACATACAATTAAAACTACTTCCGGTTCTAACCCTACACCACTGACTCGAGAAGAACCGGTAAGAAGCTTGGGTTTCTTCAAATCCTATTCCTACCTAATCTCACACATTACAATAGTTAGGGCCTGTTCACACTAGCGATTCACTTGGGCGATTTAAAAGCGATTTCTATACGAAAGTTACTCGCCGCGTGTTCGCCGCGTACGATTTTAAATAGAAATCGCCTAAGTGAATCGCTAGTGTGAACAAGCCCTTACAAATAACATAAAAAAATATAATATAGAAATATAATATGTATTGAAATAATTCTCTTATAAATATGTTGCGACGTTCTTATTACACAGAATTAAAGTGCACTGGGACATATTTTTGTGCATTTTTAATAAAAAGTAACTACATAATACATCTTTTTTTGCCGTACACTGGTACTTCGGTGCTTACCTACGGAGCTAGAAATTCTGGCGATTAGTTTTTGTTCAAGTCGAAAATATTATATAGATGAGTTAATTTTTATGACGTCATATTGCACATATTGTGTACTTTTGGAGCATTCAATTGTTAGTTATTTGTAGAGTTAGAATAGTAGTTTATGCACCGTTACAGCCTAATTTAGCTTGCCAGACTACACAATACCTAAACATAAACGATATTTCCAAGCCATGTCACACTTGGCCCTACCTATCAATAACATGTTTTTAACGCTAAAACGTCCACCAATAACACCACTTAAACATGTCCAACAACCCAATACTGATAACAGAATTCCATTAATTGTAATCAGTTAATTTGTGCTGTTAAGTAATTTAGGTATGCGTGTTAATGTGAGAAAAACAAGTGTTTCCGGTGGGAATTATTTAAACGGATGGGTCTTGGCTAATGAAAAAACACAACTGGAAATTGGAAGATGCGCTCTAAAAAAAGTACATAGGTAAGTACTTTTATTTCAGAACTTTACAATTTATATAAGTAAATTAAATCTAACTAGCTTGTTGTTGTTGTTGTATTCTGGCCATTTTTCCGCAACTCGATATCAAACTTGTTGGGGACTTCATATTATACCCTTGAATTTCTTCGCAGGTGCATGCAGGTCTCCTAACGATGTTTTCCTTCACCGCAAAGCACTTGTGAATATCAAATGTGAAAATCAATCTAACTAGCTTAACCTACTTCTAAGATTGGCCCTTGATATTGTACCTACCGAGGATGCAGAATGAGTTTCAACCGTAATGTGATACTGAAAAAATATCAATGTTAAAAGTCCGCATAAACAAATTCCGTCGGCAATCAGTAGGCAGAAACCTTGGAATAATTACCGTAATAACGAACTATTCCATCAAATCTTGGCTTCGATTCTCACAAGTGTAAAATTTAACGAACCTTTATGACAATTTAATTACAGACCACGACGAAATTAGCATAAATTATAAATATTCAAAATTCAAATCGATTAAATGAACCTACGACACCAATTCTATAAACATACTGTATTATATAGTTATACGAGCCAGTTTGGAGCGACCCGACTATGTTATATAATAATGAAGTTTAGTATAATAAATATAGTATTTTAATGGTTATTAAGAAGTAGTGGTGTGACTAGCAATTAACTTAGAAAACCACTTATTTGTCGGCTACCAACATAATAATCCAATATATTTAAAAACTATACTGCTGAGTTAGCCGCGTATTTTCACTTTATTCGAATTTCGACTTCAAGTTGGTATATTAAAGATTGATTTTGTTTACGCCTGAGTTATTTATAGATATACTAAAAGTGGTAATTATTCAAAATTGGCTATAAAGCCAAATGGTTTCGCCATGTGAGGATACCACACAAGTAGTGGGTTCTGGTCCGGAAAAGGCACGGTTTTGTTTAATTGTGATTGCTTTCGGATGATAGTTTGATTAAAAGCTAATTTCTTTTATTATCTTGTTCTCTCGAACTTGAATCTTAATATCCGATCGGTGCTACTGTGCAGATACGGCTTTCGTAGCTCAGAGCTAGGGGTCCCGGGTACGAATTTAGATGTGGGCATGGATTTAGATGGTACGAATTTAGATATATTGCAAAAATATGTGTTCATTAATTATTGGATTTTTTCTATGTACGAGTATGTATGTAAGGGTCGAAATTTTCCTTTTTTTATATATATCCTCGCTTAGTATTTCGTAACACTTGCTTTAATCGCGTTTACCATTGGACTAGGTTTATTTATGTTAAATAATAATATAAATAAAATAAATAAATGATACGCTGTCATGTCCCGTTTTTTGGTTACTTTTGCACATGGATAAATCATATGTTATTCATATGTTTAATTGTTTATGTCACTCGTTGCTATAGTTACGATCTCCTAGGTTACTCTTTAAATCGCAGTTTTAAAAGCCTTGTCTTGGTGGATCACCCACTGATGCATGCAGGATCAATGATATAATAAGTAAAGATATGCCACACCGGCTCTAAAATTGAAGCGCTCAGATTGCGATAATTCTAACAATCGCTCTTAGTCCTACCCAGACCACTGAGAGGTGTGTACCACTGCCGAGTTCTCGCAAATCACATGAACTGCGCCCTAAAATGTCATTTTATGTTATACAATAGTGATAACCACAAAATAAAATGCAAAAATGCCCTTAGCATCACACATCATGCGTAATAAAACTGAATTATATATTTTTTCAATTTTATTATTTATTGAAAACAAATAGGACGCCATTTTGACGTTTGTGACTGACTTAGAGAAAAAGACAAGCTTATGCTGTTTAAGATCGAGAGTAACAAAGATAAAACAATGTTTATCAATAAAAGAATGCACGCGCGATTGTCAAATGCTAGTTGTCTCTTTTTATTTATTAAATACGAGTATATGTATTTTGCCATCTCTTTTACGCATTTTGAAGTATGAAGATAGGTGTATGTCAACTGTCAATAAATTGTAGGTGTATGATGTGAAGTATTTATTTCGCTCATTTTGTTAGAGTATAACGTATCTTTACTTATATATCATTGTGCAGGATACATTATTTATTCTTGTCGCAAACTATGAAAGTGTTGTCCCCTGGATGACGTGACAGAATAACAATAAAAAAAATAAAAGGTGATTGATACTTGAGCACTTGTCATAATGACGATGAATGATAAACAATAAGTCTACTGGTACGCTTTTATTGTCCTATGCCTGTACGTATAACATAAGTATGTTATTTTACATGTCATAGTTAATACGTCACCATACGCAGTGGACCAACTCTTCTATTAAGACAATTAAAAACAAATCCTTGCCAATCAGCCCATTGGATTAGTCCCCATAAACGTTTATTCATCTAACAATTAGACAGACAAACATACAATTAAAGCCACTCAGTGTCATATATAACTAGCGTGGATTATTTTTTACTATTCCAGTTTCAATTTATTTTGCTTCAGGTAAGAAATGTTTCTGTATTTAGAGTTTTCTTTCGAAATTCCTTGATTTATAAGGTCAACAGAAATAGCAATACGCAAGTTTATTTATAGTGTAGTTTTATAATATTATAGTTTTAATTTTGTATATTTCTATCGCATATAAATTAACTTATTTTTTAGTTGAAAAATGTATGTACAAAAAAATAATAATTTAAACTCCCATGAGACAGACCTAATAATATTATAATAACGGTTAAATGTTTCGGATAAGTTTTGGAGAGCCATTATACAAAATACAAAGTCTCCATTATACAAAAATTGTTCAAAATCTACACAAAAATATTACGTGCGTACTTACCTAAGTTTCATTTAAATTTAGAGCATCATCATTAAGATTGGATTTAACTTTTCACTTTTGACAACCGCTTTATTTTACGTTTCAGTTATTATTGTTATTAGTATCTACTGAGTAGCCAAAGTCAAAGTATTTATTTGCGAGAATACAGTACGGGAAGTTCTTATAAAATAATATATAACTGTGTATTCAGCCAACACACAGGCGTGCAAATATTTAGAGAGGCAATTAATTAATTAAAAAAATAAAGTTAGCTAAAGTTGACTCATGAAATGTCATATAAATTGACCCAAAATATTATGTGTAACTTGATTGTGTTTTTGCTTCATATTCTATAGATTAAGATAGAAATTTGAAGATGTTTAAGAAGAAAGAAGTACTAATGGTGGCGATCCTATGCCTGAGCATAAGCAAATTGGTGGAGTCGTCACAGCAAGTGATAAAGGACATGGGTGCTACCTTTGGCAAAGCTTTGGATGTCTGTAAGGCTGAGGTGAGTTTACCGATTGATAATACTCATAAATATAAAATTTTACAGGGCTCGTGTTGTTGGGCGACACTTAAACACGTTTAGAGATTTTATGGTTTATTTTTCCGAGGATTATTTTCTTTCATTGCTATTTTGCAAATACGATCACGCCTGAAACTTTCGGTATCGTTATCATTATTATGAGGTAATACTACAGATTTTGGCGTCACTTTTATTGATATTATCAGAAGTGAGTGACGCGTCTGTATATGTTAGTAACTAATAACTCTCATTCCTCTTACCAATACTATCAAGAAGTTTCCTGTTTCTTTTCTATGAGAGTAGAAATTCTAGCTTTCAATTGACACTCGTCATTGTACCAATTTGAATCTTGAGTAATAGTTCCTGTTATATCATACTCATATTCATTTATTCGCAATAATTACAATCTTATTACATGTCAATTTGAAAGAAGAAAAATAATAATTAATCATTAATGGTTACAGTTGGTATGAATGCAATAAAACAATAGGTACAATGTCAATACAGATAAGGATTTGCAATCGCTGGAATATTATAATGAAAATCATTGTGATAGTGAGAGACAAAAGTAAAACAACGATGTGTACTTAAATTAACGAATGTCAGTGGAAGGAAAAAATATTATTGTCTCTTTACATAATCAAAAAATTCAGTCATAGTGTAAAATGCTTTATCAATAAGCCACTTTTTTAATCTACTTTCAAACTTCATGGTGTTTTCGAAAGCTCGGATGTCACTAGGCAGTGCATTTTACACCTTAGGACCTATGACTTGCATAGTTTTGGAGGACTTGGTTAGTCTGTGACACACTGGTAACAGTCGTTCCTTGCTGCCCAAACGAGTACGCGTGAGTTTACTAGTTACGAAAGTGTGTTTGTGTGAGTTTACGTGTTTTGCTATGTAAAAAATGTATTGTGAAGGTAATGTGAGTTTTAATGATTTCTCAACTATTCAAAACTCTTCTATTTCTAGATGGACCTTCCCGACTCGATCTACACAGACTTCATGAACTTCTGGAAGGAGGACTACGAGCTCACGAACAGGCACACGGGCTGTGCCATCATGTGCCTGTCCAAAAAGCTGGAGCTGGTGGACCCTAATCTGCAGCTGCATCACGGGAATGCGAAGGATTGGGCTATACAGCATGGAGCGGGTAAAGTATTGCTTAACTCGTTCCATGTGCAGCTAAAATCGATAGTCACCTCTCACGTGCAAATTCTCGCACAAAATTTCAAGCATAACCTGGCAACAGTATTTAAAGTTCGCCAATACCTTATTTTATCAAATTATCACTTTTTACAGCTGATACGGGCGGGTAAGTTAACGTAGCTTAGCTCGTACGCGCAAATTTCAAATTATCCCTATATTTAAATAGGGTCGTGCATCATATATGCTGCATGCACGTATCTTCAATACCTTCAAACGTATCACATGTGATGCATGCACAGGGACCGTGTTAACTATAACCTTCTAAAGCCTAGTCTTTGAGGAGAAATAACCTTGAATTGTCATTGTCAGCGATATAATTACCTGTTCGGCAAGTCAATTATTTTCTGGCCAACTAACTTTTCCGAAAAAAGGTGGGATACCTATTGAAATGTATATGGCCATCTTAATTATCTCACCATTATTCAAAAAGGCTTGCTGCCTTACTCACCATTATTCAAATAATGGTAAGGCAGCAAGCCTTTTTCTACTTAGATTGTTCGATAATTTTACGACAAACATAAATGTATTTATTTGTGTTCTGATTAAATGAGAAAGCCTATGGATCTTAGGAGTATTACCTGTGTGCAATCCAAGGCACATAATACTTTATCAAACTGCATTATCACTAAAGGAATCTTATTACGTCCACAGTTCAATAAATGTCCCCCAAAGACAGTGAACATATTTAGATAAATCAGATTCCTGCTTGAGAACATTATCAGTTTCTAAACATAAAAATTGATACGAGCTTTGACGAAGATATCAAAATTTCAGATGAGACTCTAGCTACGGACCTGGTGACCTTGATCCACGAATGCGGCACCAGTCTGCAGCCTCAGGAAGACCCTTGCATGCTGGTCCTCGAGTGGGCCAAGTGCTTCAAGGTCGAGATCCATAAGAGAGGCATGGCTCCCCCAATGGATGTCGTAGTTGGGGAAGTTCTAGCGGAAGTATAAACTGTTGAAGGATATCGGAATAACGCTGATGATGCAAACTGAGTAATTTATGTTAATTTAGACTTAGACTAAATAACTAAGATAGAAGCATAAACACATTGTGAAATGCAAGGTGTTTTTATAGGAGTTACAAGTTCAATGAAGTATGTGATGATAATTATCTATAGAAACGTCAAATTCGTCAACGACGGAAGCAGTACAGAAAATGAAAATGAGAAATAACCTTCTACTTTGATTAGTAAGTTACTGAATAATTGCTTTTATTGCTGTTCGTCTTGAGAGAGGCTAAATAGACACTCGACAATTTCAGTCTTAAGGAAACAATGAAAATATAACTTATGTTGTTAAGAGATTTCTATACGTAATTGAAAATAGGACAAGAATAAGCAAGGAAAAACGTGCGCACACAATTAATATCCACACTGAACGAGACTAAGAGCGGATTTTATACAGAGATTATCGATGCAATATAATTATGAAGACTAATGGAGTAGCAACACAGGTAACAGTAGTAGAATTATATATTTTTATATAAAAACTTGTCTAGTAGAGACAACTAAGTTAAGTCATATTATTATCAAAGGTGTATAGGTAAAATTACAATGTTTTCCCGCAATCTAAATAAGACTAATTTTTACTGCCTCATAACAACTACCCCCGTAAAATTTTACTGAACGATGTATACACACTATACACAGGATAACTTACACAAGAGAAGTAGGAGGAAATAGTTCAGAATGGCCCAAATTTTGGGATAAATTCAGGTTATGCAAATGTTTTAAAGAAACATAAATGCAGCCTATTTATTCATTCTTTTAGTTATCTTAATAAGTAAATAATTTTCTAACATTCAAATACAGTCAAGTGCAAAAATAAGTATCGAAAGAATCCGTTCATAAATATGTTACGACGTTCTTATTACACAGAATTAGAGTGCACTGGGACATATTTTTGAACGTTTTTGTATACCCCTTATTTTGTCTTCGACTGTACGCTTTATTACTCTAAAACGGACATGTTTGCCAATTCCAAGATGCCAGAGTGCAGAGTCTGTGTTTTAATAACAAGTATTTTTTCCTCACAAGATCAATTTACTTTGAATCAAGGAAATAATAGTTCACAACAGAAAATATGCCCTTTCAGATTAGAAAGTTGTTTACTAGATAAGACAACTATGGGCGAATGAGCTAGAAAAAACCAAACTAAGTATAAAACTACTCAAGCTGCGTCAACTCCATTAATTTTCATCGATTCTTCGAAATCACAGTACCTACATCCAGTTTCATAATCCAAGCAAAACCGATCAATATATCAGCCACTTTATCAAAAAACATTCATCACTTCGCCAAGCCTGCTATACATTAAATTACTAGCAAACGCATAAAATGTTAATCACATTATGCGAGATCCATTAGTGATGTCATTGAGAACCCATCTAATTCTGATTAGTAAGCAAAATCCTATTATAAAGATTCGATAATCGACAGGTGGTACTGATAACAGGGAACTTTTAGTTCGATTTGACAATTTATCGTATTGTCAATTTATTTGTTTACCCGTTACATACAATTACAATATATCTAACAGAAAATACCTAACAGTTCTGGGTGGAATCTATAGTTCTGGGTTCTGGGGACTGTGATTTCTTAACCGTTTAATTTGGCCGTGTGGTGACGTCAGTAAGATTACATTTGTCACCCCAACTCTTCCCGCGGGTGTCGTAAGAGTCGACTAAGGGATTGAAGTATCACTGAATAAAGGTGCATTTAGACTAAATGATTATTCGCTCATTCTATACCCCACTCTACGAAATTCGTACGTTACACAAACCGTGATTCATATTTTAAAAAAAGTAAGTAAGTATGTCTCCGTATGTCTTTAAAATATGAGTGATAATCGTGAAAGTTTAAATCAAGAAACCGTGATTCGGCGAAATTTGTTGATTTTGTAGAGTGGGGGATAGAATTAGCTAATGGTCGTTTGGTCTAAATGCACCTTTAGATATAAATACTAAGTTCCTTTTAATAACTTATTCAATTGGAATTTTATGTACACAAGCCACTCTTCAAATTAAAAGATTCATCTAAACATAAAAACTTAACAACCTTCCAATCGCTTCCTTTTATCAATGCATTATTTTAGAAAGCAACAATTTAATTAAAATAAACACATAATAACACAGATATCAGTCAGGATAATTAATTTCTTATATTTATTACGTAACATTTCAATTTCTAATCAAACCATTAAAATGTCTTTACACTCTTTGAACCGCTATTACTAAAGATTATTTTTATCTAACATTACTTATAACCGAGATTCCCTAACAAACTAGATATACTTTATTATAAAGTTGTAGAACTCAATTTGAAAAATCTCTTTCTTGATACGAAAAGTGGTAAAAAAGTGTCCTATGGATTCCGGCAATTAAATAAATTGAATTACTATCATAGCATTAAGAATATTAGGTTCAATTTATTAAGGAATAGGGATTCCTTTGATGTTGTCTTCATTAAGACATGATTTATTATCAAAAAAGGCGTTTTTTAAATAATGAAGGGCCACTAAACGTGTGTTTTAGGCTCTGGTTCGCTTAAACGATGAGCTATCAGCGATAGAAACGTGTTAGGGTTTGATATTCGAAAATATTTTATGTCGTTAATTTTAAATTTTGCATTACCATTGACTAAAATATTAGTAGTGGCAACACAAGTCGGACCGGTCGAATTCCTGGCCTCTGATTGGTCGACCAATCAGAGACAGGAATTTGGAAGGTTGTGATTGGCCTCCACGAATAACTGCGGACCAATCACACGCCCGAGTTTTGCCGGGAAAATACACTGGAGAAGAACGAGCGGGGATAGTCGGTTGAGCATTCTTTCTTTGGCGGTCGAACGTGATTGACGTATACGAGAATAAGTGTTACAATACATATACATATTAAATTACAAAATACATCAAGTCTAAGTTGTTTCTCTTTGGATAATAATCCTTTAGTGGCCTAAAGTGGCAAGGTGATATTATATTTCAGAAGTGGGATCAAGAAACCAAAACTTAAAACGTAAGTACACGCCCAAAGGGATTTATTCGTTGTTTTATTTTATGTGTTTCAATTGTACTGCTTGTAGTGATTATTTTCATCGATTTAAATTGAACAATTGCTCATTAAATTTTACCCTCCACTGAGTCAAATTAAAGTTTTCGCTAGCAAATTCATGCTTATCTTTTAATTTATGCTTAGTAGGATCTCGCTATTTAGTAAAATCTTATGGTAGGTATTATGGGACCAAAGAATAGAGAGCACATTTTTATTTTACTTCTATTAGCTTACGACATATAACGCCGTCTATAAACCTACATAATCGCGCTTACATAATAGAGGAATAAGATAACTACGTAAAAAAGTGAATCGTGGGTAGATTTATATTTCATTTCCATCAACATTAAGACATATGTGGCATGTGGCCGTATGTTACCTTACATAATCGTGCTTGAACTGTCATACATCACACTGCCGCGTATTTTGCGCACAATAAAAAAAAAAAAAAAAAAAAAAATGTTTTAGAATCGGTTTACCGTGCTAGGGGGTTATTAAAAGGGTGTCAAAAATTCCATTACTTTTGAGCTAAGATGTACAGTTTTCGAGATATTTAATATTTTCTAAAATTCCATTAAACTTTGATTGTAAATTTAGGCCAGCGGTTGAAATATGAACTAACACAGGTTTTTTTACAAGTTTCAGACCATGAGTGAAGAAGCCAGGGGTCAGAGAAGTAGAGAGCGTGAACGCTCGAATAATGATCGAATGAACCGAAATCTACGGACCCCTGATGGTCGTCGCCGCTCACGAAGCCGGAGCAGCTTGAACCTTCGCAGCCAAAGCCGTACAGATGAATATGACGCACGACTCAGACGACAAAGAGTCGAGATGCTGGAAGGTGAACTACGCCGGGAACGGGAACGACTACTAGCCACGGAAGAACGACGCCGTGCGTCGGCGCGTCGGCTCAGCGAGCGAAGCAGATCACCGGTCATTGAGCATCGGGATGCAAAGCGCCGGGCCAGTTCGCGCGCAGAGCGTCAAGCAGAGTCACGAGCGGAGCAACAGGCCGAGCTACGATCCAGTAAACATTCGAAAAGGTCACGTAGTCCATCTTTTTCTAAAAATGATCTTGTTACGGTACTAAAACTGTTAAAAGGCGATTCGTCGTCTCGGCCACATAACCAGAGCACACAGTCATTGCAAAAGATTGACCACAAAAATATATTGCCTAATTTTGATCCTTGCACTAAAAACCAACGTATAGACGTATGGTTGAAGAAAGTAAATGAGTGTGCTTCTGTTTATGGGTGGGACGACAGAACAACAATTCACTTTGCCATGCAGAAACTCCAAGGCCTGGCCAAGACGTGGTACGAAGGCTTGAATTCTATTCTTTTCACTTGGAAAGAATGGCAAGATAAATTAACTAACGCTTTTCCTTGCGAACAAAATTACGGCCAGACCTTGGAGGAAAT
This sequence comes from Thaumatotibia leucotreta, assembly GCA_025490895.1. Classification (NCBI taxonomy): domain Eukaryota; kingdom Metazoa; phylum Arthropoda; class Insecta; order Lepidoptera; family Tortricidae; genus Thaumatotibia; species Thaumatotibia leucotreta. Next base: position 24,601 of record JALPQI010008664.1, read on the forward strand.
GCTGAAAAGGAAGAGCAAGTATAATGAGCCTATTGAGGTCTATTACTACGAAAAGCTTGCTTTGGTCAATCAGTGTGATATCGAGGGAAAGCGGGCCGTGGACTGTATTATCCACGGCTTGAGCGACAGGACACTCAGATCTGGTGCTTTGGCACTACGTTGCAATCACCCTGACCAGTTGTTACAATTCCTTTTGAGTAACAAAGATTCAAATCAGTCTTCATTCGAACGTAACCAGTTTCGGTATAAAAACATTGATAATAATGGTAATAATAATCAAGCGCGTGTTCAAAAGATTGCTCCTAAGTCGGGTCAGGCGATGGGCTGTTATAATTGTAAAGAAAAGGGCCACAGTTTTCTTCACTGCCCAAAGCCCCTATTACGGTGTCAACGTTGTAATAAACTTGGCCACACTGTCGAAACCTGCTTTCAAAAAGCGGACGACAAGAGTTCAGCATCTGACCCCTTACAAAAGACTATGTGCATAGATTCTGTTGAAAATAAAATTAATAATCCGAATTCCAAGTTTATGAAGGAGGTGATTGTTAACGGTGTGCCATTGCAAGGGTTTATTGATTTTGGGAGCGATGTCACATTGATTACCGAGTCAGCAGCATCGCAGTTAGGATTATGTCATGATAATACGCCCTCACAAATGAAAGGTTTCGGAAATGCCATTGTACAGTCTCTAGGGGAAGTATCGCTTGAGTTGGGTATAGACGATGTCAGTGCCAGGGTCATGTGTAAAGTGGTCAGTGATTGCTTGTTGGAAAAGTCTATGCTGATAGGCCAATCATTTACGGAGCAGCCCCATATAATTGCGCATAAAAATGCCTCTGAATTGAAGTTTTTCGATAATGGTGATAAAATGCCTTTTTCCAGCGTCGACATTGATAATGTCAATGCATTAAAAATTAAATCATTAGGTGTTGCTGATTTCTGTGGCCCTATTTCTATTAGGGCTTTCATTGAACCCCCGATCAGTGGTAGCATTTTAGTGAAAAATAGTATCGCGGGGAAACCCAACCAGCAGTACTCCATCTGCGGCGGACTTTATCACTCGAAGAATGGTCTTATAAACATAGCAGTTGTTCCCCTTGCTAGTCGCTGTCACATTCCAAAAGACGTCACGTTTAGTCGTGCAGAAAAAGTTGATTTTGTTAACAGGGTCATTGTAGAGTCTCCCAATCTAGCAGTTGGAGTAGAAAGCGATTTTGACGAAGGCCAAGTTCACGTATGTAAATCTGTTGATGATGAAGTTAAACAACAGCTATTTCAGTTGCTGAGGAAGTACAAACATTGTTTCGCAGCATCGCTGAAGGACTTAGGTTGCACAGACACAGCTCAAATGAATATTGAGCTCAATAGTCAACGACCGGTAGTATATCGCCCATATCGGCTGTCCCATCACGAACGATCACAAGTTCGTTCTATGGTGGACGAGATGTTAGAAGCAGGAATAGTACGCGAGTCTTCTTCCGAATATGCTAGTCCTATTCTTCTAGTGCGGAAAAAGGATGGGTCGCTACGGATGTGCATAGACTATCGATTGTTGAATTCCATAACTGTCAAGGAAAGGTATCCCATGCCGATAATTGAGGATGAAATTGCCCGTCTTTCTGGCCAGGCTTGTTTTATCTCCCTTGATCTCGCATCTGGATACTACCAGGTCCCAATTGCAGAGCAGAGCAAACATGTCACATCCTTTGTCACACCGGACGGCCAATACGAATTCAATCGCATGCCGTTCGGTTTGGCCAATGCACCTGCCGTATTTCAGCGAATGATAAATGCGATTCTGGGGTCCGCTCGTTTCAGTAAAGCAACTGCTTACATGGACGATATCCTAATCTTTGGAAAGGATTCGACAGAATGTCTTAAAAACCTTGAAGACATACTGAAATTGCTAGAACGAGCGAATCTTACATTGAATTTATCAAAATGCGAATTTTTACACGATAAAATAGACTACCTTGGGTATGAGATTGGGGCGGCAGGTGTGAGACCAGGCGAAAAGAAGATACTCAGTGTCATGAATTTCCCACAACCCCAAAGCGTGCATAATGTTCGCCAATTCCTCGGGTTAGCGAGCTACTTTCGTAAGTTTGTCAAAGATTTTGCACGAATAGCTTATCCCCTTGGCAAGCTGCTGAAAAAGGGTGCACCTTGGGAGTGGACTGCTAGTCAAGAAGCTGCATTTGTCGACTTGAAGGCTCGGTTGGTAGATAGACCTATTCTCGCTATATATGATCCCTCAGCTGAGACCGAACTCCACACTGATGCCAGTAGGATAGGTGTTGGGGGTATTCTCCTTCAGCGAACATTGGACGGAACGTTACGGCCAGTTGCATATTATAGCAGGCAAACATCGCCAGAGGAGAAAAATTTCCATTCTTATGAATTGGAAACACTGGCGGTGGTTTGTTCGTTAAGGAAATTCAGGGTCTATTTGCTAGGAAAAGAATTTAAGATCGTTACAGATTGCAGCGCTCTTCGGTCTACCTTCACAAAGCGGGATCTCATCCCAAGGATAGCGCGCTGGTGGTTGCAATTGCAAGAGTTTGATTGCACAATAGAATACAGATGTGGCATTAAGATGAGCCACGTAGACGCCCTGTCCCGTAATCCTGTAGTCGATCCTGAAGAGAGTGTATTTGGTAAGCTCCCAATCGTTATGACCCTCACCAACGACGATTGGTTACAAACTCTTCAACTCGGAGATTCAGAACTCCGAAGGACTAGGGAAATCTTGGACAGCAAATTGGACGAAACAGGTCTCCAACACATAAAAGAGAACTTTGTTGTCAAAGACAATAAACTATTTCGTTGTCTAGGCGAGGATAAAAATGAACTTCGTTGGGTTGTGCCAAAGGGTGCGAGATGGCAACTGTGTCGTATGAACCACGACGAAATTGGACATTTTGGCGTTGAAAAAAACTCTAGAGCGCTTAAAAAATAACTATTGGTTTCCTAAAATGTCCCGTTTCGTCAAAAAGTACGTTGGTGCTTGTATTGAATGCGCGTACGCGAAAAAGAACCAAGATAAACGTGAAGGCTTACTCCATCCAATAGCAAAAGTTGCAGTACCCTTTCACACTCTCCACGTTGACCATCTCGGGCCCTTCGTGAAGTCTAAGCGTGGTTTCACATATCTCTTTGTTATTGTAGACTCATTTACAAAGTTCTGTTTTGTGAAACCGGTGAGAAATACACATGCACGAAATGTTGTCAGAGTATTAGAGGATATATTTAGGACTTTTAGAGCTCCCGACCGTCTTATTAGCGATCGAGGAAGTTGCTTCACGTCACACTTGTTTAAAAAGTTTTGTTTAGACGAAGGTGTTAAGCATATTCTGAATGCAGTCTCTAGCCCTAGGTCAAACGGTCAAGTAGAGCGCTACAACCGAACGATTCTTGAATCCATGAAAGCTTTTAGCATAAAGTATGGTGAGAAAGAATGGGACAGCTATGTAGGGAAAATTCAATGGGGACTTAATAACACTGTTCAAAAGACAACCGGAAGGATGCCTGCTGAAGTGTTATTTGGTTCCAGTATGAATGTTGAGGTAAATCCCATCCTTAACGAAATTGTCGACACAACTCGTGATCAAACAGATCTATCAGTAATTCGACAAGAAGTTAAGGATAGGATAGACTCTGAACAAATTAAACAAAAAGAATATTATGACAAAAACAGAAAACCATCTCGTGTGTACGTAGAAGGCGATCTTGTCAAAATTACCAAGACTAATTTTAACAATGACGGGCAGAGTAAAAAGCTTTTATGTTCTTATGTAGGCCCATATAGAGTTTCAAAAGTCTTGGGTATGGACCGATACGTTGTAGCCCCAGTTTCAGGGTTAAGTAGTACACAAAGTAAGCGCTCCACTACCGTTGCGTCAGACCGCATGATGCCATGGATTCATGTTGCTGCTTTAGAGGTTAATGAAGGGTTAGAATCCGAATCTGATGATGAATAATTTTGTCTGATTTTTATTTATGTATTTTAATACCATGTAACTACAGAACTGGTATTTCATTGCAGATCTCGTACGATAATTGATCGGCTGGCGTCGTATCATCGGTCGCTGTCATTCGCCTGGTGGACGACCTGCAAGCTCAATTGATCGGCTTGAGAAGTCACATTCCTGAAAAGCCTCGATTAATCGATCGTCGAGGTCTAATGCGAGAATCGATTGGTTCGCATTATACTTGTAGGGTTAGGAGCCGTAATTGTCTCTCTAGTCACTTTTAAGCTTAATCGATCGGCTTAATTTTGCGACTAGTCGTGACTCCCTTGATTAATCGATCGTCAAGGTGTGCTTTATTGTCCTAGGTAATTGATTAATCGATCGTCGATTACCAGTTAGCTCATTCGTGTATAACGTACTAATATAATTATAATTACGCTGTCGTTTTAATAGCTGTTAATTGGCTCGAAGTGAAATTGCTCTTTCTTTTAACTATACGCATGAACGTATTGTCTAACCACTCGTTGATCTGTAAACAAATTATGTTGGTATGTATTCAGTTAAGCTAAATAAGTATTTTGATTTTGCAAAGTACACTTTGATCTTTGTATTTATTACTGTAACTGTATAATGTAATAATTTTGTTAAGCAATGATTGTGTAATTTATTAATATTACAGACAGTAGTGATATAAGAAAAATAATTAAAAATTAATTATAAAATTTTGTGCAGTATGCTCAACCGTCGACATTCCGATTGTTAGGGTTCCACCCGGTATCGTGTGCAGGGACTCACACGATGTCAGGATGGTCGATTGTTAGGGTTTGATATTCGAAAATATTTTATGTCGTTAATTTTAAATTTTGCATTACCATTGACTAAAATATTAGTAGTGGCAACACAAGTCGGACCGGTCGAATTCCTGGCCTCTGATTGGTCGACCAATCAGAGACAGGAATTTGGAAGGTTGTGATTGGCCTCCACGAATAACTGCGGACCAATCACAAGCCCGAGTTTTGCCGGGAAAATACACTGGAGAAGAACGAGCGGGGATAGTCGGTTGAGCATTCTTTCTTTGGCGGTCGAACGTGATTGACGTATACGAGAATAAGTGTTACAATACATATACATATTAAATTACAAAATACATCAAGTCTAAGTTGTTTCTCTTTGGATAATAATCCTTTAGTGGCCTAAAGTGGCAAGGTGATATTATAAACGAATAAAAGATAGTCGCTCTCATTTAAATAAATAAATGCCTACACAATAGAAAATTTATCTCATTCTGTTTCTTGCCCTTTTCTATCGCCGATAGTTCATCGATTATTCGCTTTAGGTGCTTCGATGCTATTAGGAGCGGATTGAATTCCATACGTGATGTACCATAGAAAACGATAATTTTACTGTTATTGTAACATCATAATCATCAGCCTATGATAGTAGGCCTCTCCTATTAACTATGCGTATAGGCGCATTAGGAGGTAAATGCTCATAATCGCCACGCTGAGCAAGCGGATTGGCGGTCGCAGTAATGTGTCCACTATGATGACGCTGCTGCCCATCATCAATTTTGTATCAAATAATGATCAGTGACACTTCAATCCCTTAGTCGACTCTTACGACACCGCAGGAGGAGTTGGGGTGTTGACAAATCAATTCTTACTGACGTCACCACACGGCCATTGTAACATCACTTTAACATTAATAACGCATTATAATATATTGACTTAAGCTTTCACGATTATCACTCATATTTTAATGACAACGGGATTTATTCGCGTAATATTATCCTGACGTTTCGGGCATGGCGGTACAGTCAAGGGCATTAATATATATCGACGCTGGAAAGGAGAAATTGGATAAGCGACACAGTGCGTACTTTACAGGAGAGGCAAAAAACCGCCGAGATTTTCGAAAAAAAATCATTAAAATGAATTAGGAGGCCAAATCAAATAATTGAAGCATTATTTATGGACATAAATATGTTTTGTATGTGATGTTTTAATTATTTAACGTATTCAAGTGTTATTTAAGGATTTACTGTCGCTTAAGCAAAATGGTCGAATAAATTGATTCAGGTAAAATTATCTAACCAACACGTTGTAAAAGAAATAAGGAAGGTAAAAAAGTCCACCCGAGACTTACATAACAAATTCATCATGTTAAAATTATCTAACTGCCGATGTGGCTTATTTTATATTCGGGTAAAAATATATAAATTGAAAAAAATAGCATAAATATATCAGTAAGAAATATCCACATACTTAAAATGAGAAACTATTTTAGACTTCATTCATAGTCAGTCATTTCAATTACAAGAGTAACATTCCGTGACTAGTAAACTAATTTACTTACACCAGAGATTATTTAGTTTAAGTAGATATATCAGCACCATACATTAAAATGCATCCACCTGAAATGTCGTCACTACTAGACGGCGCCACGGTTGTTCGTGAGCATGGCATACAGATGGCTCTGAAGCAGTATATACACTACCTTTGTTGTTCGTCCATTGGCACAGATGGCTCTGAAACAGTATACACTACCTTGCCACGAACGAAACGCATGATCACTTGTAACACATAGCATATTTTGCCGTACCACGATATAGGGAGATTGGTAATGTGGTTCATGCGTTCGGCTGTGAAGCAGTGGTACCAGGTTCAAATCCTCTCTATCCGCGCAGAAAATGTTCTTTTATTTCTTTTTTTTCAAACTTTGTTTTTTTATTTTTTGTTGCGCATAATCTTTGATTTTGTAAAAACAGTGTTTTACAAGGTGCAAACGGGCGGGTTTTTATTTTGTTGTCGTTTTATAAAATTTTCCATATATGGACTTTTATACATTTTTTCTAATCAGAATCACGAGCTCTTTCGTTTCGTTTTATAGTTATACAAAGTGATCATAGATCCGATAGATACATACGTATACATACAGGGTGTTACATACATAATTATACAGGGTGAAAATGAGTATACAGACGAACTTGAAGCGTGAAGAGTGTACCTAGTTATTCCTGACAGAGTTGGGTTATACTCGTTTCTGACTAATTCGCATACGTTGAATACAATTTTCGGGTCCATTCTAAAATCCAAGATGGCAGCAACTTATTTTTGCTATTTTCATCATTATACTCGTTTCTGACTAATTCGCATACGTTGAATACAATTTTCGGGTCCATTATGAGATCCAAGATGGCGGCAACTTATTTTTGCATTTTTCATCATTATACTCGTTTCTGACTAATTCGCATACGTGGAATACGATTTCCTGGTCCATTCTAAAATCCAAGATGGCGGTAACTTTTTTTTAAATTTTCATCTTTATACTCGTTTCTGACTAATTCGCATGCGTGGAATACGATTTTCGGGTCCATTCTAAGATTCAAGATGGCGGGAACTTTTTATTTTGCAATTTTCATCATTATACTCGTTTCCGACTAATTCGCATACGTAGAATACGATTTCCGGGTCCATTCTAAAATCCAAGATGGCGGGAACTTTTTTTGCAATTTTCATCATTATACTCGTTTCCGACTAATTCGCATACGTGGAATACGATTTCCGGGTCCATTCTAAAATCCAAGATGGCGGGAACTTTATTTTGCAATTTCCATCATTATACTCGTTTCCGACTAATTCGCATACGTGGAATACGATTTCCGGGTCCATTCTAAAATCCAAGATGGCGGGAACTTTTTTTTGCAATTTTCTTCATTATACTCGTTTCACACTAATTCGCATACGTGTAATACGATTTCCTGGTCCATTCTTAAATCCAAGATGGCGGGAACTTTTTTTTAATTTTCATCTTAATACTCGTTTCTGACTAATTCGCATACGTGGAATACGATTTCCGAGTCCATTCTAAAATCCAAGATGGCGGGACCTTTTTTTTTGCAATTTTCATCATTATACTCGTTTCCGACTAAATCGCATACGTGTAATACGATTTCCTGGTCCATTCTAAAATCCAAGATGGCGGGAACTTTTTTTTAAATTTTCATCTTTTTACTCGTTTCTGACTAATTCGCATGCGTGGAATACGATTTTCGGATCCATTCTAAGATTCAAGATGGCGGGAACTTTTTTTTGCGATTTTCATCATTATACTCGTTTCCGACTAAATCGCATACGTGTAATACGATTTCCTGGTCCATTCTTAAATCCAAGATGGCGGGAACTTTTTTTTAATTTTCATCTTAATACTCGTTTCTGACTAATTCGCATACGTGGAATACGATTTCCGAGTCCATTCTAAAATCCAAGATGGCGGGACCTTTTTTTTTGCAATTTTCATCATTATACTCGTTTCCGACTAAATCGCATACGTGTAATACGATTTCCTGGTCCATTCTAAAATCCAAGATGGCGGGAACTTTTTTTTAAATTTTCATCTTTTTACTCGTTTCTGACTAATTCGCATGCGTGGAATACGATTTTCGGGTCCATTCTAAGATTCAAGATGGCGGGAACTTTTTTTTGCGATTTTCATCATTATACTCGTTTCTGACTAATTCGCATACGTGGAATATCTTTTTTGGTTCCATTCTAAGACCCAAGATGGCGGGAACTTTTTTTTTGCAATTTTCATCATTATACTCGTTTCCGACGAATTCGCATAAGTGGAATAAGATTTCCGAGACCATTCTAAAATCCAAGATGGCGGGAACTTTTTTTTGCAATTTTCATCATTATACTCGTTTCTTACTAATTCGCATACGTGGAATATCATTTTTGGGTCCATTCTAAGACCCAAGATGGTGGCAACTTTTTTTTTGCAATTTTCATCATTATACTCGTTTCCCACGAATTCGCATAAGTGGAATAAGATTTCCGAGACCATTCTAAAATCCAAGATGGCGGGAACTTTTTTTTGCAATTTTCATCATTATACTCGTTTCTTACTTATTCGCATACGTGGAATATCATTTTTGGTTCCATTCTAAGACCCAAGATGGCGGGAACTTTTTTTTTGCAATTTTCATCATTATACTCGTTTCCGACGAATTCGCATAAGTGGAATAAGATTTCCGAGACCATTCTAAAATCCAAGATGGCGGGAACTTTTTTTTGCAATTTTCATCATTATACTCGTTTCTTACTAATTCGCATACGTGGAATATCATTTTTGGGTCCATTCTAAGAGCCAAGATGGCGGTAACTTTTTTTTTGCAATTTTCATCATTATACTCGTTTCTGACTAATTCGCATGCGTGGAATACGATTTTCGGGTCCATTCTAAGATTCAAGATGGCGGGAACTTTTTATTTTGCAATTTTCATCATTATACTCGTTTCCGACTAATTCGCATACGTGGAATACGATTTCCGGGTCCATTCTACGATCCAAGATGGCGGCTGCTTTTTGTAATTTTCATCATTATACTCGTTTCTGACTAATTCGCATACGTGCAATACGATTTCCGGGTCCATTCTGAGATCCAAGATGGCGGGAACTTTTTTTGCAATTTTCATCATTATACTCGTTTCTTACTAATTCGCATACGTGGAATATCATTTTTGGGTCCATTCTAAGATCCAAGATGGCGGTAACTTTTTTTTGCAATTTTCATCATTATACTCGTTTCCGACTAATTCGCATACGTGGAATACGATTCCCGAGTCCATTCAAAAATCTTAGATGGCGGGAACTTTTTTTTGCAATTCTCATCATTATACTCGTTTCTGACTAATTCGCATACGATTTTGGGGTCCAATCTGAGATCCAAGATGGCGGCAACTTTGCAACTTTGCTTTTTGTAATTTTTATCATTGTACTTGTTTTCGACTAATTTACAAACGTGGAACCCGAATTTAGGGCGAATTTAAGATCCAAGGTTATTTACGTATATGTGTTGGAAATTGAGTATTTTTAATGATAAAAACTGCCCAAAAGTACATCAATTGTAAGATGCAAAATGGCGGCACCTTTTTTGAGCTTTTATGCAGTTTTTTTTTTTCATTGTAGGTACTACATTTCCGCTACTCATAAAAACGTGCTAAATATAAAAACTCTTGGATATTAAATTAACCCGTAATTAGGGTTCCACGTTTATAAATTAGTTGAAAACGAGTACATTGACAAATATTACAAAAAAAATTACCGCCATCTTGGATCTTAGAATGGACCCGAAAATCGTATTCTACGTATGCGAATTAGGCAGTAAAAAGTATAATGATGAAAATTGCAAAAAAAAAGTTCCCGCCATCTTGGATTTTAGAATGGACCCGGGAATCGTATTCCACGTATGTGAATTAGTCGGAAACGAGTATAATGACGAAAATTGCAAAAAAAAGTTCCCGCCATCTTGGATCTTAGAATGAACCCAAAAACTATATTCCACGTATGCGAATTAGTCAGAAATGAGTATAATGATGAAAATTGCAAAAAAAGTTCCCGCATTCTTGGATTTTAGAATGGTCTCGGAAATCTTATTCCACTTATGCGAATTCGTCGGAAACGAGTATAATGATGAAAATTGCAAAAAAAAAGTTCCCGCCATCTTGGGTCTTAGAATGGAACCAAAAATGATATTCCACGTATGCGAATTAGTAAGAAACGAGTATAATGATGAAAATTGCAAAAAAAAGTTCCCGCCATCTTGGATCTTAGAATAAACCCAATAATTATATTCCACGTATGCGAATTAGTCAGAAACGAGTATAATGTTGAAAATTGCAAAAAAAGTTCCCGCCATCTTGGATTTAAGAATGGACCCGGAAATCGTATTCCACTTATGCCAATTAGTCGGAAACGAGTATAATGATGAAAATTGCAAAAAAAAGTTCCCGCCATCTTGGATCTTAGAATGAACCCAATAATTATATTCCACGTATGCGAATTAGTCAGAAACGAGTATAATGTTGAAAATTGCAAAAAAAGTTCCCGCCATCTTGGATTTTAGAATGGACCCGGAAATCGTATTCCACTTATGCCAATTAGTCGGAAACGAGTATAATGATGAAAATTGCAAAAAAAAGTTCCCGCCATCTTGGATTTTAGAATGGACCCGGAAATCGTATTCCACTTATGCCAATTAGTCGGAAACGAGTATAATGATGAAAATTGCAAAAAAAAGTTCCCGCCATCTTGGATCTTAGAATGGACCCGGAAATCGTATTCCACGTATGCGAATTAGTCGGAAACGAGTATAATGATGAAAGTTGCAAAATAAAAAGTTCCCGCCATCTTGAATCTTAGAATGGACCCGGAAATCGTATTCCACGTATGCGAATTAGTCGGAAACGAGTATAATGATGAAAATTACAAAAAAAAGTTCCCGCCATCTTGGATCTTAGAATGGACCCAAAAATGATATTCCACGTATGCGAATTAGTCAGAAACGAGTACAATGATGAAAATTGCAAAAAAAAGTTGCTGCCATCTTGGATTTTAGAATGGACCCGGAAATCGTATTCCACGTATGCGAATTAGTCAGAAACGAGTACAATGATGAAAATTGCAAAAAAAAGTTCCCGCCAGCTTGGATTTTAGAATGGACCCGGGAATCGTATTCCACGTATGCGAATTAGTCGGAAACGAGTATAATGATGAAAATAGCAAAATAAAAAGTTCCCGCCATCTTGGATCTTAGAATGGACCCGGAAATCGTATTACACGTATGCGAATTAGTCAGAAACGAGTATAATAATGAAAATTACAAAAAAAAAGTAGCCGCCATCTTGGATCTTGGAATGGACCCGGAAATCGTATTCCACGTATGCGAATTAGTCGGAAACGAGTATAATGATGAAAATTACAAAAAAAAAGTTCCCGCCATCTTGGATCTTAGAATGGACCCAAAAATGATATTCCACGTATGCGAATTAGTCAGAAACGAGTACAATGATGAAAATTGCAAAAAAAAGTTCCCGCCATCTTGGATTTTAGAATGGACCCGGGAATCGTATTCCACGTATGCGAATTAGTCAGAAACGAGTACAATGATGAAAATTGCAAAAAAAAGTTCCCGCCATCTTGGATTTTAGAATGGACCCGGAAATCGTATTCCACGTATGCGAATTAGTCAGAAACGAGTACAATGATTAAAATTGCAAAAAAAAGTTCCCGCCATCTTGGATTTTAGAATGGACCCGGGAATCGTATTCCACGTATGCGAATTAGTCGGAAACGAGTATAATGATGAAAATTACAAAAAAAAAGTTCCCGCCATCTTGGATCTTAGAATGGACCCAAAAATGATATTCCACGTATGCGGATTAGTCAGAAACGAGTACAATGATGAAAATTGCAAAAAAAATTTCCCGCCATCTTGGATTTTAGAATGGACCCGGAAATCGTATTCCACGTATGCGAATTAGTCGGAAACGAGTATAATGATGAAAATTACAAAAAAAAAGTTCCCGCCATCTTGGATTTTAGAATGGACCCGGAAATCGTATTCCACGTATGCGAATTAGTCGGAAACGAGTATAATGATGAAAATTGCAAAATAAAAGTTCCCGCCATCTTGGATTTTAGAATGGACCCGGAAATCGTATTCCACGTATGCGAATTAGTCGGAAACGAGTATAATGATGAAAATTGCAAAATAAAAGTTCCCGCCATCTTGAATCTTAGAATGGACCCGAAAATCGTATTCCACGTATGCGAATTAGTCGAAAACGAGTATAATGATGAAAATTACAAAAAAAAAGTTCCCGCCATCTTGGATTTTAGAATGGACCCGGAAATCGTATTCCACGTATGCGAATTAGTCGGAAACGAGTATAATGATGAAAATTGCAAAATAAAAGTTCCCGCCATCTTGAATCTTAGAATGGACCCGAAAATCGTATTCCACGTATGCGAATTAGTCGGAAACGAGTATAATGATGAAAATTACAAAAAAAAGTTCCCGCCATCTTGGATCTTAGAATGGACCTAAAAATGATATTCCACGTATGCGAATTAGTCGGAAACGAGTATAATGATGAAAATTACAAAAAAAAAGTTCCCGCCATCTTGGATTTTAGAATGGACCCGGAAATCGTATTCCACGTATGCGAATTAGTCGGAAACGAGTATAATGATGAAAATTGCAAAATAAAAGTTCCCGCCATCTTGAATCTTAGAATGGACCCGAAAATCGTATTCCACGTATGCGAATTAGTCGGAAACGAGTATAATGATGAAAATTACAAAAAAAAGTTCCCGCCATCTTGGATCTTAGAATGGACCTAAAAATGATATTCCACGTATGCGAATTAGTCGGAAACGAGTATAATGATGAAAATTACAAAAAAAAAGTTCCCGCCATCTTGGATTTTAGAATGGACCCGGAAATCGTATTCCACGTATGCGAATTAGTCGGAAACGAGTATAATGATTAAAATTACAAAAAAAAAGTTCCCGCCATCTTGGATTTTAGAATGGACCCGGAAATCGTATTCCACGTATGCGAATTAGTCGGAAACGAGTATAATGATGAAAATTGCAAAAAAAAGTTCCCGCCATCTTGAATCTTAGAATGGACCCGGAAATCGTATTCCACGTATGCGAATTAGTCAGAAACGAGTACAATGATGAAAATTGCAAAAAAAGTTCCCGCCATCTTGGATCTTAGAATGGACACAAATGGCAAATTCAAAAAATGTAGACACAATAAGAGAAAATTAGTATTAGCCCTTTTTTTCTTACAGAGTTTGTTGGATGTTGGACAGAGTAGAGCTTATTTATTGCCAATGATATTGATAGAGTGCCATTAGTAAGAGTTTAATTATTATTTCGCTATGTGAGTTTGGTATTGAAGCGTAGAATAGAAACAGAATGCAATGCTCAGATTACCTTCAATTTTCTATGGCTCTCGTTTCGTTTGTTGCCAGCTCGTCAGATTACGATAAAGCAAAGCGAATGCTGACAACTAAACGGCAACGCCGCGCCGCAATGTATCTGTTATATAATTCGGATATACCCTAATCAGAGGCCCTACCGCGAACAACGAAAGAAGTGTTGCCTCCCTGTCACACTTATAGTGGAATTCACGAGTGCGAGAGAGAGGCAACACTTCGTACGTGTTTCGCGGTAGGCTCTCAGCTATTTATTGTTATCAGTTGTTATGTTACGGGTTCAAATCCTAGCATATGACTTGTAATGTATGTATTTTTTGTTATTATTAGCGATTTAGGGACTTTTTACTTTTTTTTTGTATGTATTTATTAGTTTTTCGGTTTTTTAGACCTCCTTAAACATTTAAAATCAATATATGCAAGATTTTGTTTAGCGACATCTATAGATTATTGCTGTCAAGACTCGAGTAGTGTACTGTTTGACGCGTATCGAGAAAAACGCATAAAAATATGTACGTGCAATAATAGATGGCGTTGAAATCAATTTATTCCAAAAATAGTTAATTTTTTTATTTACTAATTTACTATTCTAGAAAGGGTGGTTTTGACTATTTTCGATGTATGATGCTAAATTAATTAAAACTGTGCACTAAGAGGTAGTAAATATCTGGATTTCAAATAAAACTAAATCTATTACTAGTCAATCGTGCTCCTAGTGACATCTATTGTAACATATTTCGAACTATTTGAGCCTTCTATGAAACAGACCCTCTATATTTGGGTACTTTGTGCTTACACCAAGGGGGTGTCACTCCGCGATTCCGTCGCGCGGCTACAAGTACATGCAGAGCGCCCCGTCTCCGTGGTCTATTCAATGGTTGGCGCGCGCTGTCTCGGAACGCACGTTTTTTACAACGCTGGCTCGTCACGTATCGCGAAATATATCGCTTGCAAATATTAGGATTATTTTATACATGTGCATCTTAAATGAAAATGCCGAAAATATACTGCATAGCAGCATGTTGCAATAATAATAATGTTAATTATCATGACGCGTTTTTCGCATAGCCGATGAGTCAGAGAGATACTAAAAAGTAAGGAACATAATAATACACTTATTACCTACATTCGTAGTAAATTAAATTCTCAGAAACTCAAGTGAATTACAGACAAAACGGTTTATTTTCGGACAAGTTTGTCAGTAAAAAAGCGGCACATTTAAATAATGTAAAAAACTTCGTTCTCTCATACTTTTATTGAATTTCGCGCCTTTTGTCCTAACATATTATTTGGTTGTCTGACTTTATTCCCATAATATCAAATAGGTACACTGGTACATATAAGAGAAAATGCCGTGTGACGTCAACCTTACGATTGTGATTAAACCATTACTTATTTATGCTGCTTTTGTAATGAATGCGTGAGTACCTAACGTAATACTTTATTTTTAAATGCATTAAGCAGATATATTAATTTCTGCACACCTCACATACTGTCTACAGATATTTTTAGAATGTTCGTGTTATTATCAGGATTATTCGGATGGATATTAACCTAAAGTTAGCGAAGTCGTGTTGCTATCTCACTCACACCTCAAACAATGCCGCCCGGGCACGCGCGGCCGAAGCACAAAGGTGCCGACCGAGTTGAGACAAATATTTTTGAATCACGTGTATGAAATGCGTAGGTAAATTCTATAATCACGCATGAACTAAATTGTCGAATCAAGACGAATGCTATTAACGCCGTAGATATCATTGCAGTAATGTATTTGTCAGACGCCTTATTTTATTAGTTTTCAATAATTGACAACCCTGTTTTCGACGGCGTGCGGCTTATAAGCGACCTTTCCGCCACGCAATACGGCCCATTTCAGCTGCTCGC
Source organism: Thaumatotibia leucotreta (assembly GCA_025490895.1). NCBI lineage: Eukaryota > Metazoa > Arthropoda > Insecta > Lepidoptera > Tortricidae > Thaumatotibia > Thaumatotibia leucotreta. Next base: position 40,246 of record JALPQI010008664.1, read on the forward strand.
GTCGCCTCGCGCGCCGTTTTGTTTGGTAATAATAATTGTGTAGGTACATAAAAAGGCGGCATTTGTGAACATCAAAGCAGTGAAGCTTCTGTACTTTATATATTCTGTGCTTACACGTGAAAAAAGAAAGACACTGTTTTAGGTATTTTTATAACTTTATTCCAAAAAGTAGGTAAGTATGTGAGTAAGTAATAGTTATTGTTAAGTATTAAAAACAAATATATTTTGTTTTTCTATTTGAGATCATTTCTCTTTATTTTAACCCTTAAGTGCATAGTGATACATCACTATGCATTTAAGGGTTGCATCATGCATCATGTATTTTCTCATTGATAAAATGTCAGAATTCAAATTAGAATAAATCTTTGTCAAGGTCATGCATTTAAGGGTTAAAACATGCAAAATCAACAAGGATAACTCGTTATTGAGCCAACAATAGTTAGTACCTACCTACAAACGAGGCACTTGAAAACTATCTACTTTTAACAACCGTACCTGTTGGTATGTTTATCCATCGTATTACGTTATGATAACACTTAAAAAATAGTTTTAGTTAGTACCTATTTCTTTTTTTATTTTTATTTATTAAAGTTCCAAAAACATTTTATTTGACGCAGAGTAAAAATTGACAGGACAACCCCTCTGCCAAATGTTTCTACATAACGTGACAAAGAATAAAATAGCAGACATTTATGTATGCAAATTGTTGCTAACTTTTTTACTGAGATTTCATTCATGCAAGTTAGGATAAGTGACAGTAGTATTCTAATGTAAATTCAGGTAAAAAGGGATACCTAAGCGACATATGGTTCATAAATAAATGTAGGGGTAAAAATGGATAAACGCCAATAGTTCAGATATCATAGATAAGTAATATTGCCTAACCGTCTTTAATTTTAAATTAAGATAAAGGTAAAATTGTCCAAACGACATGAGAACTTATCATACAGTCAGGTAGAAATAGCTAACCCACAAGTGATGATTAGTTGTTACACAGCAAAAATATCCAAGTACAATTTAACCTGTCATGACAAATAGGTAAAATAATCCAAGATACATTATGTTGAATTATATTTTATCTAATCTCCATTTTCTTAAAAGTTGTCAAAAACCAAGTCGTTTTGTAGTAAAAAATGATCGAAAGTTCTCTAAATCACCGATGGGATAAGCGACACAAAAGTTGTCAGATGGATACGAAACCTAGCTCATTCGACGCGGAAAAATTTGCCGATTCTAACGGTGTGTATAACTCAATATCTTCAAAAATGTCGCTTATCCAATTTCTCCTTTCCAGCGTCGATATAATTATCTATGGGTACTTGTACCTTACTGACTCGAAACATTTGAAATCTATCCAATTTTTGCTTGATTTAGGGAGGAGACGTCTTATTCAAACAACTTTTAGTACGCAGTTCCTTCATATTTATTTTTATAGTCAGTTGAAATATCTCCCCCGATCCCTAATTATTCATTGTACTCTTTTCCAACAGCACCGTTTTTCTTTGTTCTAAATAAATCGACGATTTAAAATTATACACATGGAATGAAAATCAGGTAAATTTATATTTAGAAACACATGTTTTTACAATAGGACAGTTAATCTGCCTGGCCCTATACATAAATCGTATGTAAACATTACCACACTTGTTAAAATTGTTATATGTCACACTCTACGAAATTCGTTCTTTATACAAAACGTGATTCGTCGAAATTCGTTTCTTGAGCAAGAATATAGTCGATAGCTCATCACTTATACCTTTGGTAGGTATGTATAACTCTACGGTTCAAACCCTTGGCAAATGTTTCGTCGGGTTACGACAATTTTATGACCTCCACATACGGTGCTTGCAGTGATTCGTATGGAGCGTTTATACCCCTAAGGGTAGGGTAATGGGGGTTGCTTTTTCGGATATTTAAATCATGAACCCGGTCAAGCGTGTAAGGGTGTAGAAGTTGTGAGAAACTTGATAGACAATAATAATATTGGCACAACAAAATATGTTTTAAGAACTGGCCAAAAGTATGTCGGGCCATGCTCAGTGTAGGGGTTCTGTAGTTGGCCAAAAACGACTGGGCCGATAATCTTCAAAATAGTTTTCCTTTAAAGTATTCTATAATAGGTCAATTCGACTGATTTTTTTTTTGTTGTAGGTATGATGTTATCTCCGAGAATCGAGAACCAATTTTACATTTTTTTTTGTGATCAAACGTGTATAACCCCGAGATGGTCCCGTTGGCACCAAGTCGGGGTCTGATGATGGGATCTTGGAGAAATCGAGCAAATGTTATAGGACATGTACCTACCTATTTTCATATTTTGGTAATTTTCATTCATTTACAAGAATTTGCATTCAGA
>JALPQI010008665.1:0-61084 GCA_025490895.1 Thaumatotibia leucotreta
AGGACGTAGTAAGTAAGATATGTGATATCACATACCACATACCACAATAAAAAGAGTCTGATTTATTTTGTTGTTAAAGAACATAAAGTTTGACCTTTGCTTTGATTGACAAGAATAACATCCTAGTCAAATATATCGAAAATCCACGCAGTACAGAGTCCAATTGGCAAGCTGCCACTCTACAATAACATCTAGTTTTACTACTTCATTTTACAAACGACTTTAAAGTCACCTACACAAGGTTCGTTCCGTACATATTTTCTTAGCATTTTATTTATTAATTTTCCTCCTAAAACCGCAAAAGGCCCCAGAGAGGTCCGCAGCCGGTGACGATCCGCCACCGACTAACGGTAAACAAACTCAGGAGCCACCACGTAGACTCGCCGTTGATAAAACCGTCCAAACACACTTGACCCCCCGCCCTGCTCTCCCCTCCTTCGCCATAGACGAAAATTCAGGGCTTTCTTACAAAAACAGGTCTCTAGTTAAACTGGTTCACCGATAAGCCGCTTGCGCACATGGTAGCGAATGTCAACAGAAGATAAGACGTCTGCTGTACTTTAGGTATTCGTTATATCTGTGTTATGAAAATTTATATTAGTTTACGTCAATGCGTGTTTTTCACCTGCCTCATTGCCGTACCTAAACTTGTAGACATGATAAAATTGATAATTCGTTGAATTTTATCAAGTTTGTATAGAACTGCCACAAACTAGATCGATCGATTTAGACATTGAGTTCTACCTATTCGTCAATAATTTAGAATAAGTAATTCTTTTTGTAAGTGGTGGCTTACGCATTGAATAATTTGTATGCAATTAAAACTGAATATTAATAGATTCCTATGTATAAAATAAATACAAAAACACTTCATACAGTTCAGGCAGTTATAAAGTGAAAATTTCAGGTTTCTCTCTTTTTTAACTTTTAATTTCATAACTTATTTTTCACAGATTTTTTCTTAATTGCATGATGAAATTTCATGTTTCCAATTTCCATGCAATTTAAACAGAAAATAGGGTTTTGTACCAGCTATCTTTTTGTATGGCGTGAGCCTAATTGGATGTGTATATCTGTATAACATTAGTAAGTACCTATTAAGCATATTTGAATAACCCTTTTAGCGAGCATTTTTCATGCTTCGTCACGATTCGATGTCTGTAACCCTAGCACTACCCATATTTTTTTTTACAGCAACTCATGACCTCGTTAAGACCCATCTATTTTTGATTGTAGGTATTGATTAAAACGAGACGAGTAAATAACCGTGAGAAGGCCGCGAGTTGGTTTGAAGGCACATTGACATGTGCTAGAACCGCTAGAACGTTTGCCTTCGATGCAGTATAGGCTGCGACCATATACATGGACATTTGATCACCTAAAGGTGTGTTTAAACCAAAAGAGCATTCGCTGTTCTAGCGCCCGTTCTACGAAATCAACCAATCACGTTTTGTGTACCGATCGAATTTCGTAGAGTGGGAGTTTAGAACAGCGAATGCTCTTTTAGTTTGAACGCACCTTATCGCTAGTTCAATAATGCCCCAAAATCAATTGTGCAATTGGGCCAAAATTGGCAGGACTTAGCGCTTTTCTTAACGCCGCGCATATTATCGGCGCAACATCTTTGACAAAATGCAAATAGAATATAGCCAATCAAAACTTTGATGGGTCAATCACAACTATTTTTAAATAGCGGTTTAAGTTTATATAGGATAACATAGAAAATCATAGCGTGATGTATTGAAGAGGGGGTGACAACAACGTTTCAGGATTCAGGACCGTTTTTGAAAGACAATAGTCGTACGGCATGCAGCTTCCATGTTTTATTTGTTCGTGCAATTTTACAATTTTATTTGTCAATTATTTATGTGTGCTCATACTGTTCATGTACGAAGTTTGTTCGGGAACATTGAGCCTGTCGTGATACGGTATCGCGTCTCGTAAAATGTGTTTACGAGTGCCATTCACGCGTTTGCCGAGTGGGCTTCCCTTAGTACAAACGGATATGCAGAAAATACTGTTATAGTTTATTTAAAATGCACCTTATTACAGGGTAGAAAGGTTGAGGGTTGGTCAGATGTTGGGGACAAAGCATCGTGCAGTTGGCATGCAAGATCATATAATTATTGCGGCCCTACCGCGAACTACGAAATTGCGGGGATTTTTCTCTGTCACTCTAATGACCGTGAGGTGACGGCAGTAAGAATACATTTGTCACCACCCCAACACCTCCTGCGGGTGTCGTAAGAGTCGACTAAGGGCTCGAAGTGTCACGTACCATTATTTGTCAAAAGATTGATGATGGGCAGCAGCGTCATCATAGTGGACATATTATATACTGCGTTCGCCAATCCTCTTGCCCAGCGTGGCGATTATGGGCATTTACCTCCTAATGCGTCTATACTATACGCATAGCTAATAGGAGAGGCCTACGTCCAGCAGTGTACTATAATAGGGTGATGAAGTGATGACGTGACTCTAATGACGCCTTCGTTGGAATGACAAAGACAACTCTCCGAAATGTACGAACTTGGCTGTTCGCGGCAGGGCAGCTGAGATTATGAAAATAAATGCTGAATACTGCTGTTTTATCATTATCATAAGAGTAGTTTGCAATTTGATCGACATTAATCCTTTGTCTTTTAATTGTACTTACGTAAGTTGTAGCGATACTTTTATCTTTCCTAAGGTTTTCATAAAATCATCATGACGCAGTGAATTTTCAATCATTCGTCCGAAAATAGTTTCAATACAATTCAGGATGTTAAATGAGCTTAATTTGTGTTCAATATTTAAACTACTTGTTCCTCTGCTTAGATTCAGGTTGTGTTTTTTGCCTCCAAAAACGTAGAGGCAACTTTCCGATCATAATTTACTAGATAAATTACATAGTTGTTTTTAAATAACTGTGTATCATCAAGATTTTATTATATGTTCTTCGGTTACCGCGATAGTTATTCATGAAATAAAACTACTGAATCGGATTATATCGCGAAGATACATAATAAATTAATTAATTAGTCAATTTCATTCCTAGAATTACGACACTTTACGAGATACATTCTATGGGCGATAAAGATCGTATAACCTCTAATTCGTACGTCATTTTACATGATTCGTACGTTCGTCATTATAACCTCTACTAATTGGTATATTGAGTTCATCTCAGTTCCAACTTCCAATGCACTTTAGTGCACTTTGAAACTTTAATTCATACCTAAATATTAGCTCATACCTATTACTTTAATGATTCCCTTCTAATAATTCAGGCAAGGTTGTGGGTGACATTTGCCTAATTAGGCATTTATCACATGAACAAAAGGTTACCATACCCATGTCACGAGGCGCCTATGCCTATTCTTTGTCGTTTCTAACCGGAACATACGCACTAAAAAAGGTAACTTTTAGCATCTATATCGTTCACCTCATTATTGCAATTTGAACTTTATGGTTGCGTGATTAATCTCCCTTTTGATATTGATGTTTTCAATTTATAACTCGGATATTTCAAGTAATTTCGAGCTCGCTATCGCGGAGATAAGCTCAGTATTCGTAACACTTGCACCACCGTCGTTGGGGTTATCAAAGGCCAACATTATTTACTTATTTTTCACATATTGTTTACTTATTTTATGTTAGGGTTATAATGGCAGCTGCTGAAAGGTTTTTATGCGCGCCATTTTATTTCAGTAATGCTACTTTTCATGAATTTAATAATGGTATGGTTCAAGATGTCAACTCCTAAAGCAGCATCAGTCTCAATCTTCTTTTTGGCTTGGATCATTAGGTGGTTTTATGCTATCCTTTTTATTTGCAGAAGTGCATAAAGTATAAGTATATAGATAATATGTATTATGCGACCTAAATCTTTTTGAACGGCATTGGCACGCACTATTCCTTGATTTAATCACGAGATTCGATTATAAAATATTAGTAGTAGAATGGGGCAATATTTTTTTATATGGAATATATGTTGTACTTTCGTGGATTAAACAATATTTAACATAAAATGTTAATTGAGAACATATTCCATTCTTGTTTATCTACAACTATAATAACACCAATACCTACACCAAACTAATAAGTAATTTCAACAAACAATCAATTAAAATACGTAGAAGGAATATTCTTATTTTGTAATTTGGTTGTAAGCGTTAGGTATAAATTATATGGCATCTCGAAAAGTTTTATTAAAGTTTTGTTTCCATAGTTCCGACCACTTATAATAAACTTATCATAAATGATCGGAACCCTCCATCAAGCCCAATAATACGAGCGAGTGACCGATCAGTGATCACTGTCACATTGTTGTTACGCCATTCAAAAAACAATGGAGTAGGTATCAATTAAAATAAACTCAATAATAAGTTAATTAACATGTCCGGATGAAACAGCTATCAAGTTTTCATCAGAACTCGCGTAAGACTTGAATTTTGGTTAATGAAAAGGGTAATCTTTTTCTCATCTATGTACTAAGTAATGTTTGCCATTGGCAGATATTTCATTACGTACGTCACACTTTACAACATGAAACAGCTATCACGTTTTCATCAGAACTCGCGTCAGAATTTAATTATATGTCAGTAAAAAAAAGTAAACTTTTTCTCATCTAAACACTAAGTAATGTTTGGCATTGGCAGATATTTTATTACCTACATCAGGTTTAATTTTACAACATGGAACAGCTATCAAATTTTCATTAGAATGCGTCAGAGTCGCGTCGCGTTGAATTAGTTGTCACCAAAAAAAAAGGTAAACTGTTTCTGATCCGCTAAACATTGTTTTCGCAGGTATTTTGTTACGTACTTGTGGCTTAATTATCCTACACGCCCCAGGGCAAGAACGAAACCTAGGTTATTGTCGTAGTATATTATTAGCGAAGAATTATTGTCGTAGTATATTATTAGAGAATCCCCACCGAATATGTACCAAATAATATATGCCTTTCTTAATTATTTTATTAGTCGTCGATAAAAAATATTTCCACAGTATTTGCTGCCATATTTCCCTATGTCCTCCTACGAGCACATCAAATATGAAGTTTCGAAACTTTCGAAATACTGCATCTAGAAAAATGAATCGCTAAATTTTTTTTTCGTCTTCCGCGATAGTTATTCCTAAATAAACCAGACGCTGTAAGAAATGTCATATTAAACATATTGCGAAAACACAAATCAAATTTATTTATTAACTAAATATTTTGATTTGTACTAGTCACACTACATAGTACAAATCACACTACTTAATACTATATAAATTATAAATATTGTGGGGGTCCCCACCTCGGACATAGGTGATCTTGGTCATTTTTCTTTGGTATATGACATCTAATATTTATAACTTAAATGTCATATTAATTAATATACGCGATATAATATGTTTTATTTCATATATTTGAAAATTATTTACATAGTTTTAAAATGATGATGACATTGGCCCGTCCTCACGCTGGAACACATCGCCATTGATTCCGGGGTTAGGTCAAGTGTAACATGTACTTTAACTTAAAATAAACGATTACTCAACAATCATCATGTTTTAGATTTTAGCCTCAGTTTAATAAATAGTTATGTTTCATCAGAATTATTTTTTTGTCGTAACAAATACAAGTAGGTATGTAATAATAAAAAATTATGTCCGTGTACTAATCGATGACTTAAAAAACACTAAGTACGCTTAAGCTTTTTGTTACCGCATCTTGTAATGTTTTATGCCCTGCTTAAAGTTATTTACAAAATAGAATACCAATTTAATTGAAAATATGAACAAAATTGGTTTGAAATAAATTCATGTTTTTTTTATTCGTATGACTGACTAATCAAAATTATTTGAGGAACACATGCGAGGATGCAAAAGTACAGTCACCGTCATTCATCAACTTTTTACTTTTCCATATGAACTTACTTTTGATGCTGACCGTACATAATACCTTACAATCGCTAAGATATTGGAAACCATTTTTTTTTTGTGACGAGGGTCGACAACTGAGCTCTTGGCCCACCTGATGACCTGGAACTGAGGCCCATGGACATAGTGATCAAAAATCGCCTATCCGCTGCCTACCCTGAGGACTTACATGGATTGCCTCTATCTATGCCAGTAATTACACCTTACTTACTTAAATACTTAAGTATTGTTCGTTATTAAATCGTGAAACCACTAATTATACCTAATTAATTATCAAAGCATACACCTACACATGATTACGGACATTAGCAATTAATTTCGAAGTGAATCCCTGTCAGTGATGGTACATTTTGTCGCTGTAAGTACTGACTTTAACTCCGGTTCTACAGCAATCAATTTTTCATGGAAATGTCACGTTTCTTTCACTCTGAATAAGGGCGTTTTTTCCATCAAGTCAGTATTCGAGATACAAGATTAGGGCTGATTTTTCCATCCTCAGTAAGACTTAAAAGTATCCGGTAAAATTATTACCATCCTTAAAGGTAGTTCCACGAGAATTGAGGTCACGCACACAATGGGAATGTGAACACAAGGGGAATTTGAAATTAGTGTTCTTCGCTAGTGCGAACAGGCCCTTAGTAAGTACCTATACCGACGATTTGTCATGCCATAAATTAGTTTGACTTATGTAGTGAAAATATCAGAGCAACCACTGAAATGATAACTTTACAGTCAGTTAGCGGTCAATTTGATGAGATCACTTGAACAATTACATAAGTCAATATATACTTATGATTTCAACTAAACGATTGCAGATTGCAGATATTACAAGTTTTTTTCGGAATAGTGTAATTTTTTGAGCTTTAAGTATTTTGCTAATAACCTAAGTAAATCGCCTAAGTTCGGGGAATATTAAAAGAATATGATTTTATGATAACAATAAACAACAAGACAAAAAAAGTTTATAATTATAAGCAATATGAAAATATTTCAAAGCAAGCGTATTTCTTCCTGCAATAAAATAGATCAAATTTTGCTTTAATTGCAGTTTTAAAAATGTTCATTTCTTTTAACTTAATTAACGCTCTATAAAAAAGGTGTCCGTATAACTACAAAAATACGAATTCATACAATTTGTACTAAACCTGCTGACGAAATGTGTTGACATTTTGTGAAAAATAACTCTGTCATTAAGCTCTGAAATGGAATTCGAGATCAAAAATGTAAACAATCTATGACAATGACATGACATTACAAAATCAATGTTAAAGTGACATTCCAGGGGTATAAAACGTTTTATAACGAATGAAGTTTTTGACACCTTTGTAAATTAACGTCGCATTTTGATATTGGTTTTTTATTTTATTTTATTTATATCTACACTTACAACTATCCTTACAGGTACTAAACCTACCTACGACAATGTTTTATGTGTAGATGTAGATACGAGAAAGTCATCATCACAAGACAAGTACATATCACAATCGTTAACATATTTTGGATATGACAATAAAAAATATACGTCTGAGTGTCCACGGTTCCTGATTACAAAAATAAAACCTAGAAAATTTGCTAGAATGATGTAAATAAATAACATAATCAGTTTTTGAAAACAAATGTCTTACTTACTTACTTACTTACTTACTTTAATCTTTAGGATAGTCGGGGAACGAATTCCAGTCTTCATCTTAGTTACGATCGAATCCATTTCGATTAAAATATGAAAATGATTGATTTGTAGGTAAAAATACTAAAGTCTGTACTTTGTAATGCTAAATTTTAGGAGTTTTTATGAATTCATAAAACAGTCTTTTGGTGCACACTCTTGTTTTGATTTTTGAAGTACATAGTTATAAATGCGAACCCTCTTAAATGGTTCTTAGTGTAGTTACCGTATTAAATTACGAATAAACTAGTTATTGTTATAACTGCAAACCAAATGTTTAAGATTTCTTATCATTGCCAGTAGTATAAATTAAACACCTTACATTGTATTAAAAATAGCGAAATATATCATTAAAAAAATTATATATTTCGCTTAATGTTTTGTATTAAAAATTTGAAAAATATTTAAAATTCTACGTACCGTCAGTGACGGTAAATACGCATTTTTTATAAGTATTTGAATGATTTTAGATTACCCCCCTCTCGTGATTATTTTTTTGTGTTGGTATCCCATTTGTTTACATTTTTGATCTCCGATTCGATTTCACACCTTAATTCCATAGCAGCTACTGATGCCATGCCATACCAAAATTATGCCGAACTATGCTCAATTGCTCACATACTAAGCTTTTTGACTGCTTTCAAATATAGGATAATTTCGACTGCGTTGTCAACGGCCCATTAGCTCAGTTGGTTAGAGCGTCGTGCTAATAACGCGAAGGTCGCGGGTTCGATCCCCTCATGGGCCACAAATCTTTTTGCTTTTTTTTATTTCACCGTCATATTTTATTATAGTAAAGCGTTACATTTATGGCCTGGGTGTACCGAAGAATAATCAATTGTTTGTGTCTCACATTAGTTATAATTATAAATGTTATGATTCTAAAAAAGACGTTTTAAACTAGATTTTTTTTTATGATGTTGATAGGTATTACACAGATATTTTTGTAGAACAAATCAAATTAGTTTATGGAAACTGTGTGTATAAATACACAATATACAAGTATTAGATGTCATTATAAAAAATACCTAGTTCACCAAGGTCCGAGCCTTCGCGGCTGATGCCTAAACCACTCGGCCACTCGGTCTCCGGCTGACTGGCTGATACCGATATTTATAATAATGATATTAATTGGAGTGTTACTCAAGTTGAAAATAATCTTATTTATATTAATTAGCTGCAGTACGAGCCCTCATTATTTTTTACGTCAACTATGAATGAGGAATATTAAGTCAAGGCACGTCTAATAATATGTATACATTTCGGAACGTATGTCAAGGGCATAAGGATCAAAATCGTATACATAATTATTATTAGAGCCGACCGTACAGGAATAGATTTTATTAGATTAGTTTTCAATAAAACCCATAATATATACGAATCAAAAACAGCATAATATGTAGGTATTTGGAACAAAGACATGCAATTTTTTTAATGCTATCAGGGATTCGGACTTCAATATTTTCTCTGTATGAAATTCTAAAAATAACTTGTATCCGGATACCACATGAGGATAACACACGGTTCATTGGGAAAATCTCCGGCCATCGCGAATGCAAATATTGCAATACGAGCATCATATTTCTGCCGCCCACCAACACATATTAAAAAGGTCATACGTGTTCGAGAATACAATCTTACACATTCCTTTTTTACTTAAACGACCGTACTAGAAGCCGGTCTAATTGTAAGAAATAGTAATAAGTGTATATGGGTTTTAAAGGCATTTACTCCATTTTGACTCTATGATTGTTTATACATCGTAAAGATAAGTTATCAACTAGTTTGTTGTGGGGGGTTAGTTGAGGTGGGGGTCAAAGATAATAACCGGTTTGAACCGGTTCGTATCTGGAGACCCTCAGTGGGTCATTTCGAAGTGCAATATGCAACTCAGGCTTTGTCCACTCCTTGTTTCGTAGAGCTAAAAGTGAGAGTTGTTTTTTTTTAACTTTCGACCCGTCCCGAGTTCGCACGGGTACAAATATGTATGCACTTATTTACTTATTTCTGGACCATATAGTCTAAAATTGTATAATATATATATATATTTATGCCCCTGACTGTACAATACGGATTCCTTTCTCTTGAATCACTATATTTATTAAAAAAAGCCGGTTCAAAATCCGATGCTTAGTTTTAAAGCTCTACACAATACATTAAGACGGACAAACAGCTGCTGCGATTTTGTTAAGACAACTACATAGTGCATAGTTCCTTAGACAAATTAATTACGTTTGACCAAAATAAGCTTCCCTTAAATTTAAGGCAAATAATAAAAAAAATGCCAGTATTATTATTATGTCGTCTTTCTCTTTATCTTTTTTATTTAGTAAATCGTATGTTGAATAATAAAAACTATGAATATAAAAAGAGATTAATTAAAATTAAATCTAGAGACAAAAAACCTCACCCAAATCGCTACCAAATAGGAGGTCGCCCTGCTAAATAGAATCAAGTGGTAAAAGTGACCATATTTTCTTGCAATAGCTACATTTTCCATAAAATTCGATTTTGAAATGTGACCCGTATAGCGGGCACACGACGAGGTAGCGTACCCAGAAGGCTGGTCGCATTGCCACATTGTATAGCAATTATTGATACACATTTTTTCTATTTAACATTCCATTATTCTATAACTTTGCCCTTGGCCCTTGTTACACTTCACTTCGTTTTTACATACATACATCATCAGCCTATCTCAGTCCATTGCTGGACGTAGGCCTCTCCTATTAACTATGCGTATAGATGCATTAGGAGGTAAATGCCCATAATCGCCACGGTAGGCAAGCGGATTGGCGGTGGTAGTAATGTGTCCACCACGATGACGCTGCTGCAGATTATCATTTTTATCAAAGAGCGGTCAGTGACACTTCAATCCCTTAGTCGGCTCTTACGACACCCGCGGGAAGAGTTGGGGTGGTGCCAAACGTAGTTATTCTTACCGGCTTTTATTTTTACATCAGAAATAACATCTAATATAGGAGCACCATAAGCAAGCCTGGCTATGCGTACGTGGCCTAAGGCATGGCAACTAGCTCGAAAACGTCACGCTGACGTCATCACTTAGGGTGTATCGAGGGCAACAGCCTCGCGTAAACAACACACTCATCGGGCCACTTTCCATGTTTGTTCCATGGATCCATAATCATAAATAATCAGATTTGCCCTCTTATTCATAAACGTCCTAACTTAGCTGAATTTCGAGAAACATTAGGTAGGTATACCATTCGTCAGTTGAAAGTAAAGAAAATGTAAACAAACCTGCAAACTTGTATTATTTCGTAATCACGCACTTTCAGAACACAATATTGGTTTATCACCGACCTAAAACCTTAATCCTGAAGTGCACATATATTATTTGTTTTAACCTAAAAATATATCTGTAAAGTAATTCAATGTGTCAAAGACGTCAAATACCTACTATGGAAAAACAGCCATATTTGTTTACCTTTTTTACTTTCAATTGAAGAATGGTATAGGTACCTCTATTTATTGACCGTTTCGTAACGGATGGCACGCCAGGCTTAACTGCCGCGAAATTACAAATTTGTAAATTTCGAGGACTTGTCTCTGTCACTCAAACGAATGCGCCATTAGAGCGAAAGAAACAAATCCTCGAAATTTGCGGATTACGTAGTTGGCAGCAGGGCCAACGGCGTGTCATAAATGTTTTTCGAAAATGAGTGACGTAATCCACCTTGTTCTAACTGTCTCCCTACCATTAGCTGCCACTGCATGAGATCAATGCCGTCTTTACCATAAGGGCACAAGGGACACGTGCCCAGGGCCCCCATCTTCATGGGGGCCCCCGAAAAATCGACAACTTTCCTCACATTTATTCCCACGTTTAGTTTCCTTTCGAAAGGTGCCCCAAAATCCTCGGGTGACCAGGGGCCCCTCTATAGTTAAAGACGGCCTTGTATGAGATTCAATGCAATATAGTGTGCGCAGAAAGCAAATACTTCTAGCAGCAAAGCATGCTTGTAGGTATATCTTGTGTGCCTTCACATTCCGAAATAATCACCAAATTAAGGGTTTAGAAAAAAACCGACATCAACCGATTTCTCCAAGAACCTATCGTCAAACTCCGACTTGGTGCCAACCGACAAAAAAAAATATCGGAATCGGTTGGCATGGTATCGAGTTATTCGTTCATTTGTCGTGCAAATTGAAGACTTACATGGTTTTATCATAGATGCCATGATCAGAACTGGACCAAATTGAAATGGGGCCAATCGGGAGGCATTGGATTTCGAATGAAATAAGAATTAAAATCGGTTCACTCAGTCGTAAATTATGAGCAGAGATCGGAAAAATGTGCGTCATTGTTCGTAATAATATGCAGAAGACTCCTAAGTTGATTGAATAATTAATCATTTAATCATTTTCAGAAAATTGCATATTTGATACCGGTAACTATGAAAACCTTTTTAAATAGTCACCTTAAAGCTTCGAAATCTTTGAAGAAATTTTTCATTTGATTATTCATTTAATCAATTTTGTAGTCCTATAGGGATAGGACTACAAAATTGATTAAATGAATAATCAAATGAAAAATTTCTTCAAATTTCTTCTTGATCAGGGGATTATGAGGTAACAAACATAAACAAAAAAACATACAGTTGAATTGAGAACCTCCTCTTTTTGAAGTCGGTTAAAAAACTAGAGAGATATAGGCAAATGAAGGCGAATGTTGATGGATCTTCATTTATATAAACCTCATAATCGCCATTACATAAAACGTTTATTCCATCATCTTAGCTAAGATTAAAGCGAATTTGTGTAATAAAAACCAGATGTGTTTAACGATGTTGTTGTGTAGGTAAAGTCTAAATATAATTCAGTGTTAAATGAAAATAACGACATACGAAGGCTATGGGATACCTATAACCGATGTGACCTTATCAACAATTTGGACGCTCGCAGCGTTTCCGCACTGAATAGCGATGGACAGTGTCTGCTCCAGGAACGAACTTCAGGCGTCATCCCAGTTCCTTAAGAAAGCTCTTAGCCTCTGCGTACCGTAACCTGAAGTTTCCGTAGCCAGGGGGATAAATAATTCCAAATCTGAAATAGTTCTGAATGATGTAAACCGCAAACATTTATTTTAATGTCCCTATACCCCTATTAGCCGTGTGATGACGGCAGTAAGAATACATTTGTCACCACCCCAACTCCTCCTGCGGGTGTCGTAAGAGTCGACTAAGGGATTGAAGTGTCACTTACTGTTATTTAATAAAAGATTGTTGATGGGCAGCAGCGTCATCATAGTGGACACATTACTGCGATAGCCAATCCGCTTGCCCAGCGTGGCGATTATGGGCTATTATTTACCTCTTAATGCGTCTATACGCATAGTTAATAGGAGAGGCCTACGTCCAGCAGTGGACTATCATAGGCTGATGATGATGATGATGGATGACTCCTATTTGAACGATTTCACTAAAGCATACATGGATAAGCATCCAATCGACACTCATTAGGCACTCATAACACGTGTATATCAGCTTCAGCTATCAAGGTCCCGGGCGTGGTCTGATAAGGGCTGATAAGGGCCGCTCCCACTGCCCTACGTTTTAAAAACAACGTCACGTGACCTCAGGGACGTCAGCTGACGTCTAACTTGTGATATGATAACTGGAATCATATTTTTATGGTTGTTTTCCATACTTCAGCGAAACTCATGGGTATTTTCCTTTCATTATATTTTATCGGTCATATTTCACTTTCGAGGTAACTTTTTGATACCAATTTTGTTTATTTGATACAAATTAACTATTTCTATCTTTACGCGAGCATAAAAATATCCTTATAATTTAACTTACAAGATAAATATAAGGGCAAAGGCAAAGGGTACGATTTTGTACCGTTTGGCGTAGAAACTTTAGGTTTATGCATATGCATGCAAATTGTTTGCTGGAATCGCGAAATGTCTGGTTGAAATAACTAAAGACCAAAGAGCTGGCGACTTCTTCGCACAACGAATCAACATTGCGATACAGGGAGGAAATACCGCCATCATCCTAGATACAATGCCACAAGAGCCAATCTTACATATAGGTTAGGTTAGTTTATGTATTGAAGATTGATGATGAGCAGCAGCGTTAATTGGACACACTACTGCAATCGCCGACCCGCATGCCCAGCGTGGCGATTATGGGTATTACCTGTGGCCAATTTCACCATAATTACAAGTGTGACAATTGTTAAGTATCACTGTTACTGACCGCTTACTATCGCACGGTCCATTTGCTTGTTTGCCACCAGCATAAAATTATTACTAATAACGTTATTATATCGTTAATTAACTACTTTTATTTTCAAAAACCCGCAACAAACAAGGTTTCAGCTTATGTCGGAATATCGCTACAATTGTAGTGTTTTTTGTGACAATTGTAATTTTGTTTCGCCAAAAAGTAGTTATTTACTGCTGATTTATTTAAGTTCCTGCACTACATTTGATGTTGGTGGCAAACAAACGCACGGCCCTTCCGATAGTAAGCGGTTACTGTAGCCTATAGACGCCCCGATTGGAGAAACAGTAAAATTTACAATTATAGCACTATAGTCAATGTAATGAAATTCGGGCCTGATATGCGTCCATGCGTATAGGTTACAGGAGAGGTCTATGTCCAGACACACTAAAATAGGCTGTGACATGTAGGTAGGTACATATAAGGCATCTCATAGCATAAAAAAGATGCTCTTGCCGTCCACCCTTCCCTAAGTCCTTAAATATTTAAATCTACGCAACAGGTTTAGAAAGAGGTGTTTTAAATAGATTCTAAAGGAAGGTTTTAGTTTCAATTTGTACCCGTACGAAGTTGGAGCTGGTTATTAAATTCCAAAGTACAGTACAGTATCCGAGGCAATAATTGAATTACAGTGCTCAATTTGCATTAGCTATCAAAAATAATATATAAAATCCACGGACTCCAGGCAACAAAAGAATTATTACAATGCACAATTCGCACGACTTTTCCATCACGCTGCGTGCGCGTGCGGCGATTCGACAGTACGTCATGATACGAACATCACAACAGATGGCGATAACTTATCTGATATGAACTAGTACAACAATTACAGCAATTTTGAGATGTTTGGCCGAATGATTTCGCAACTACTTTGAGATATTTCTAGATTTATTACTGAAGAAAATAAAATAAGTACCTACCTAGAACGTGTCTTGGTGGAAAATTAAAAAAATAAGAACATTTCGATTCTATCTATGTGTATAGTTTATAGCTAATAGGGGCTCTTCATGCTGCGTTAAAAAACTAGACTCATAGTTTCTATGTAATAAAAATAATTCTGCAATTACCAACGAAGTCAAAACGAGCGAGTGACAGAATAGTTTTCTGTGGAAATGTACGTATAACGCATTGTTAAAAATTTACAATATTATTATTATCAATTAATTTCCTAGCGTTCATGAATACATCTGAATTTCTGGGACATTATCATTTCGTTGTCTCAAGTTACTTCAGTATGATATATCTACTGAAGTTGATAGCGACAGTAATAAAATTCAGAAGTCACTCAGTCCCGTTTGTCGTTATTATATGAAGGGTCCACGGAAAAAAACATGTCCAGTGCTTAAAACAGGGCAATTTCACACCTTATTCTGTTAAAAGTATGGTGGTTTTTCCTTCTGTAATTTGAATTGACTAGACATGTTCTTACCGTGGACCGTCACATAAAAAATCAGAAGTTTCCCTAAAAATTATAATACACGGAATGTGAAATGATTATTCACTACGTCAGTATATAGGTACTCGTATGAATATATTGTTTTATTAAGTTATTAATGTACTTATTCAGTTAAAATTTTAAATTTTCGTCGGGCTAAGATTTGGACGTATGTGGGAGCCTTTCAACTAACAATGACAGCAGATAATTATGACGATAGCTGAATTTATAGTAAGATTTGTATCTCAAAACAGAAATGTCTTCAAACATTCTCACTCTGATTCCGAAACGTCATATAAACCAAGGTTATTGATACACTTATGTGACTTTCTCAAAGTAGTTAGTGGGCTTGTGGCGTAGGCGCGTAGGTGTCGTAGCGAAGCTACGACTGTTCGAGGCTACGGGCTGTCTACGGGAGGGGAGATTATTAGGGTTCCGTATAAAATAGACGCTAACTATCCTTTGATTTGATTTGATGGGCAGCAGCGTCATCATAGTGGACACATAACTGCGATCGCCAACCCGCTTGCCCAGCGTGGCGATTATGGGCAGTTACCTCCTAATGCGCCTATACGCATAGTTAATAGGAGAGGCTTACGTCCAGCAGTGGACTGAGATAGGCTGCTGATGTGATGTGATAAAATAGACTACTGAATTGATGCGATATTCACACAGATCAGTATAGATAGCTAACGGTGGCATGGAACATGTCGCAGCGTTATGGCCGATAGGCCTTTATAGTGTGACAGATGCGCGCCCTATGAGCCAGTCGCAACTTACCCGCGACTGCAGGATGAGCTCGGACATATCCGCAAAATGCCGAATTGTGCCGTTATTTCTTGTAAAAATAGGAGTGTAAATAAACATTTCAAGGACTATTGAGTCACGTACCACATGAAAGTATTGATTTTTTTAGTTATTAGTTGACAAAGCCACGTATTTTTACAAATAATATATAACAACAAACCGCTGACATAAATGTCATAATGATTTTACTTGGGCGTACCAATTGGTTGAACTATTCAGTGACAAATTGTATGTGCGTTTTACATTGACGGCTTAGAATAGCAAGCAAGTTGCAATTTGGTAAGCGACCGTGCAATGTATCCAATTGCTAGCGATATTCACAACCGTCCTGTCATTTCTTGGTACGGCCGCTGCGAGCAGGCCGCGAACTAGAGGTACGACTGACCGTGCCGATGACAAATAGGGTCGATAAATTTGTTGATGTATTTGATTATATTCAATTTTTCTTTCATATCAATATCTTATCTTCATAAAGGTAAAACAATATATATAGATTATATCGCGTATTATATTATTTTGAGCCTTTTACAATAACCGTTGTCAAAGGTTGAAATTGTTTTATTTAAATATGTGACCATCGCGGAAACGGCTGATAACATTATATTTATTCAGGGTACAACCGTCTAAATAATTATTTGTTCATGTGATTCCCAGCCACAATTAAGATAATGTCGTTAATAAATTGCTTTGTTCATATTCAAATATATGTTTATAATTGACATTCTGTAGTTTATTATTTACAAACCAGATCCGACACGAAAGTAAGAAAAAAGTTTTCTAATTTATTATTAAACGACATAAAATGAAAACAAACAATATAAGGACTGAATTTAACTACCTATAAATAAAAAAATTGTCCTAAATCGCCGTCAGTGGGCAAGGTACCCAGAAGGCTGGCCGCATTCCCCCGTTGTATAGCTATACTTAAACGCTGTGCAAGGTACTGGCCAGCCCTCTGGTCGCCTGAGGTCTCTCTTAGGCGAGCCGCTAGATCTTTGAAAAGTCCATGTGCACTTGGCCCCCATGGCCCCAAGGTCTCCACACCAAACACCGCAAATATGTAGCTGATTCCTAAAGCAGCATATTTGCGGCGCTTGAGACTTTCGGCTAATGATGCCGCGGCGCCAGCAGCAACGCCGGTGACCGAAACATGGGACGGCGCCAGAGTGTCAACGCAGGTGGCGTCCCAAACTAGCGGCCGGCCCATGCTCCAGGGCACCAGCGTCATTCCGTCAGGCCTCTTGCCGTCGTCCCTGGCCAGACCGTTGGGCTCTAGGACGGCCGGTATTTTCGCGCTAACAAGGGCGCGACGGATAACATAATGTTTATAAAGATTAGATACACAGATATTTTAATCTGTATTTATTTCTTAATAAATGATAGATCGATTTTAATGTTTTTCTTAATATTCCGGCCTTATCAAATATCTATGGATACTAATTTATCGACGTAGCCTCCTCTCTAGTGCCGCATCATATGGTAGCGCTTTAGCCAATCACAGCGTGGCAAAGGCCCGACCTCGGAGACACCGAGACTCATTACAATTTCGCTTCGTTACAAATCTCTCTCTTTCATATATCTATGGATATTCACTTTAAAATACAGTTCATTATAGTTTCTTTTTGTGTGAATCAAATGTTTTAACGAGATTTTATTAAAAAAATAATATTCAGGTTTTTAAAGCAATAATTATTGTCACTATCACTATTGCTTCCTCCGTCTATTTCAGTTGACTTTTCCTGACATCGCGTTCCCCTTTTATATGTGAAAATTAGACCTAATTGACATTGGTTTAGAGTTGAAAATAAAAGAGAAAACTTTAATTGTATTTTCCCGAAAAAAAGGAACTGTTTGAAAAGAAACTGGATTTTTCCCCAAAATTTTCTACGCTAGTTATGAGTCAAAGCTATCTAATAATCTGTGGACTGTGACAAGCGCAATTTATGATCGACTGCTTGAATTACTTTGTACTTTGAACACTATATTTTATTATCTTTATATGACAAATTGGAAAGTTTTTAAACGAGCAATAAACAATAAATAAGTACGGTATTTTTGTACAGGTCGCTCACTGGTGTAGGGATATAAATAAACGTTGTTTTTATATCTTAATTGGCTGTATGTACTACGCAATTCATTTCTCTTGAACGGAGACACTCACACCAAGCTATTACTATTTCTACAAATAACATAATTGATTGATTAACCTCTTGTTATGTACTGTAATATATGTGTAAGAAATATTAGTAATGCCAATTGCAATGTGGCTTATTCCAAGTTTTCCTTTAAATGGAAAATATTCAAAAAATCGTTTCCGATTCATAAAATACCGTTTTATGGGTTGAGTAGCTTTATTCAAGATTATCATTTGTTTACTGTTATATTTTTAATAAACTTTCTTTACCGTATTCTTTATATGTATTGGCCAGGTTTGGTAAAGATTTCACGATATGCAGGATATTCTTATCCATTGCAAAATGTAAGTACATATCCTTTAGGTTACGTGAAACCATATCATTACAATTGATGTATCCGTTACGAAGAAATTGAGCAGAGATTTTTTACTTTGGAACAACCTACCAAACTGCCAGACCATAACTTGTTACAGTCTTTTATCACTACTAGTAAGTTAAGTAGTAGTACTAAAGTCACTTTCTCTGTCCCTATGTCCCTTTGTACGCTTAAATCTTTAAAACTACGCCACGGATTTTGGTGAGATTTTCTTTAATAGGTAGAGTAATTTAAGAGGAAGGTTTTTATGTAGGTATAGTACCCGTGCGCAGCCGGGGCGGGTCGCTAGTAGGTCTATAAAAATGTTAAAAGGGCTTGTATAACACGTTTAACACTAGGAAGTGTAACTTACCTATTACTATCTAGTTACAATAACTGTTTACAAATATCGTGAATAGAATATTCTGAAGGGCGAGCCGGTGTACGTGACGAGCGGCGCGCGCGACTGCGGCCTGCGCCCGCGCATCTTCCACATATCGCTTAGATAAAGAGAATTTCGACGCTGAAATAAAATGGGTAATTGTGGTGCAAGCGTGGGAAGTCATAGTCAAGCATAAGTAGATGAAACTGAAATAAATAGAAACGATTTTTTTAAAGTTTACAAATTATTTTGTATACTCGTATTATAGGTACAATCTAATTCATGTACATTTACATGCAAGATGTATTGTGGATTTTTTCTACGTGGATTTTTTCCTATTTTGTTACCATTTTAGATACACTTCGTATGGCGGTAAGAAAAGAGCAAGTTTTTTTTTAGTTTGCCTTTTAACCGTTATATTTTACTTTTGTGTAATAAAGTTTAAATAAATTAATCAATAATTAGTCCTGAACTTGTACAGTCAGGGGCATAAATATGTTAACTTATATCTCAAGGATATTATAAGGCCTAAAATTGTATACATATTTAATATATTTATGCCCTTGACTGTACAAGCTTTGTTTAGCTCCAATGTAATAAAAGTAAGAGAAAAAGTTTTTTAACCCGCAATATATACAAATAAGCCAAAGATTATCTTATCTATATATCACACGATATTTACCGACATATTTGTGAGCGGACTGTTTGTCACCACATTTCGTCAGCCGATGACGGATTGGTCGATGTGACGACATCGCTTCCGTAAAATGACGCGGACTTCGCACGACCATTTATATTTATTACGAAGTACATACGAGTATATTGCTGTTAAACTGTATAGTAACTAATTTAGAATAGCCTTGTTATTATATGAGAACTACAATGTTGCCCATTTTTTTAATTACCATGATTTTAATGACATATAAACAAATTCTATGCTTATTTCGTTTATTCGATACTACGATCCTTATAATTCAAGTGGCAAGATATAGGTGAGTAAAAATAATTGAATTTTAACTTTCGTGAGATATAATTACTATAGACATGTTTCGGAGAGCCTAGGTCTGCATTATCAAGCACTGAGCCCGCATTCACGCCTGTTCATGGACGCGCCATGTTCGCAAGTCGAGAGGCGTGATGGCGGGCTCAGTACTTGATAACCCAACTATCATTTTAGCGATAAAACTAGTTCTACAAAAGCTGTATATTCTTTCGATTAAACACTGATAGCGATAGTGTGGCCTAAAATTTAGCGATATAGCACGCTATAACTCTCTTATAGGCGCAAATAGGCACCGCCGTTAGTGCTCGAAGTTCTATAGTGGTTCATTTTATGCGCAATAGTGATAAACTAGTGATACACTAGTGCTACAATAGGGATAATTGTTGCCGGGAGTGATAATAAAGGGCTAGAGTAGCAGTATTTTCGCTTATAGTTCTAATAACCGCGTGAAATTTCATCTTGTATCACTTAAAGTGTTACAAGAGGACTGCTATAGTGAAAATAATCACTGTGCGTCGCAATATGGAATCTTTTATAGCTATAATCGTTTGTGTAGTTTTAAATGTCAAAATATTGAATACGATTTCAATCGGCTTGTGTTGTGTGCAATGAAGATTGTTTGTAATGGCGACTTGATGGATTGTGAAATCATTACCAGTTGAGTACACAAAATTTCACGACGCGTATTAGTGAATTCAACCAAAATTCTAATGCGGTTGTTACTTTTCTGTCATTACATGAGGTATTTTACATCTCAATTTTCAAGCGCCTCGTAAATTTACAAGTTTTAACAAATTTGGTATGCTAAAAATACTGTAGCCTAGGTTATGTTTGGTAAGTAAGTTAATTATAATCTTTAGTTTTGTGAATGGTTATGCTACACATACTAGATATTGTAATATTAGAACAGTTACCTTAACAATTGCTGCTTTATTACCATATTTTAAGGATTTTTTTGTATTTGTTTTTAAACAAAAATGGCGTTTCACGTTCTAAACACATGATTAACTCTAAAGGTGATAATTTTATCTCAAGTAGAACTGACAGCTTTAAATGTATTCCCGATAACCATTAAAGGTTATAGAGCGAGGTATCTTATACCTCAAAGCGTTAAAAATAACTTTAAGTGGTAATAATGTTCACGTAAACACTCTTGTAGAGCTACGGCCATACCGCTGTTATAGCACTTCAAGCTCTAAAAAGCTAAGTGATTTAACAGGGAAAATTATGTCTGTTGTATCACTAAATACTAAGTGCTATAAGAACTCAAGTTACCACTCTTAAATGGCTTAAGGTTATTTTTATAGCTTTTGTAACACTGTAGGCGGCATTAAGCACTAAAAGGTAAACATAACACGATTATAGAGCTACAGCGCTAGTAAGTTATAATGGGCACCCCAAAAGAACCTCCAGTGTTAAAATATCCTTAAAGTGGTAACCATAGCATATAAAAAGGCAGTTAATACCACCTTATTACAGCTTTTACCTACAATATGCAATCTTATGTCTATTATATCACCTTACTAGCACCAGTGTATTAAGAGGAATGTTTATTTCCGTAGTATCACCTAAAACTATTATTATGCGTCTTATAAAACTACTATATCACTCAGGATTCTAAATGAGTTGCTGTTATAGCTAATATGTTTGTTGGGAATGGAGACTTAGGCTCTCAGAAACATTTCACGCGCAGTGACTAAGTACACGTGAATATAACCAATAGATTATACGAAAAAATATTGAATTTGATGGAATTCAACGAAATCAAAACGTTATTACAAATTTATGGGGAGATTCTTCGGTAGGTACCTAATTCTGAACCTGATTAAGACGTTGGAATATCAATCCGGTTAAAAGTATATTTACTGGACACACCTAAATTTCATTGGCTTTCACCCATATCAGTGACCAAATAAGTTTCAAAATGTTGTGGGAAATATACTACTATAACCCAATTAAGGGTTAATTGCAGGAATATACTCGAAAGTTTCCGAGAATTTTCATGAGAATTTAATAGCAAGTTCCCATTGTTGATTGATTATTGTTGCAAATTGAGAATGTTTCTATGAGAATTTATAAAAATGTGTAATAAATAATTGTTTTATATTCCAAATAAAACGCTGCTTTAGCGAGAAGGATCCCTCGGCGAGTGCTGCGTCTATTGCTGGCGAGATCGGTCTAGGTATGGAATACTACATTCCTTATTCCGATGTCGTCATTAAGAGCCGTAGACGACCCTGGTTCAATAGCGAGTGCGCTGAAGCCGTTAACAACAAACAGGCGGCGTATCGAGCTTGGATCAGGGGCCGCGCCTGTAATGATCCCAACATTGTTTCGCTGAAAGCAGCTTACAATGCTGCCACCAAGGTCTGCAAGAGGGCGTATATTAGAGCAGACGCCCAGCGCGTTGCAAACGTAGGTTCGGAGCTAGTCTCGCACCGCACCCAACTGGTTCGCGAAGTTTCTGGCGTCTGGCCAAAACTGTGCAGTCAAATTTCCGCCAACCATCGCTGCCACCGCTGAGATTACCAGATGGTTCATTGGCTCATCAGGCGCAAGAGAAAGCCGATCTCATGGCTAGCCTCTTTGCTGCGAACTCTCGTCTTGATGACTGCTCTATGCCACCACCATCCATACCTGCCTGTGGTGCCGTGATGCCCGAAGTTCATTTTAGGCATCGCGATGTACGCCGCCGGGCTTTGCAGTCACTTGATATCCGAAAAGCCAGTGGTCCTGACGGTATCCCAGCGATTGTACTCAAGAAATGTGCAGCAGAGTTGTCTCCGGTATTGACGCGCCTCTTTAGTCTTTCGTACTCATCTGGTAGCATTCCGGAAGCTTGGAGAGAGGCTAATGTGCAGCTGGTCCCCAAAAAGGGTGACCGTTCAGACCCATCTAACTACCGCCCCATTGCCGTAACCTCAGTGTTGTGCAAAGTGATGGAGCGGATCATGAACGACCAGTTGATCCGTTACCTCTAGGTAACGGATCAACGGATAACGGATCACTCTCTTTTGTATGATCGACAGTATGGCTTTAGGCCGAAAAGATCAACGGGTGATCTTCTAGCGTATGTCACGCACCTCTGGGGGGAGGCAATCGACAAACACGGCGAGGCCCTGGCAATCAGTCTTGACATCGCCAAGGCTTTTGATCGGGTTTGGCACAAAGCTCTTCTCTCCAAGCTCCCTGCGTGTGGCCTGCCTGCCCAGCTATGCAAATGGATTGCTGACTTCCTGCATGAGCGCAGAATCCGTGTCCTGGTTGACGGATGTGATTCGCGGTTCATGACAGTGAATGCTGGCGTCCCTCAGGGCTCCGTCTTATCGCCTACCCTCTTTCTTCTGCATATCAATGACTTACTTCCTTTAGGAAACATTCATTGTTATGCAGATGACAGTACGGTCCATGGGCGTTATCTCGGTCGGCCTGGGGCAAGCGGGGCAGAAGTTGGCGACAAACGTGTGGATCTTGTCGTTGAGCTCGATCGGGTTCTGGAACTTATTTGCAAATGGGGTTCCGTTAACCTGGTCGAGTTCAACGCCAAAAAGACTCAAGTGTGCGCTTTCTCCACCAAAACGTCTTCCTTCCACCCAGTTCCAACTCTTCAGAACACTCCTCTTGGTTTACGAGATAGCCTGAATATGCTTGGCATGGATATACGCTGCAATCTAAATCAAAATAAATACATCGAGTCATTAATTACCACGGCATCAAAAAAGCTGGGCATCCTGAATAGGGTGCGTCGGTTCTTTGCGCCCGACCAGCTTTGTCTTCTTTATAAGACACAAGTTGGGTCTTGCGTGGAGTACTGCTCTCATCTTTGGGATGGGTCCGCCCAATACCTACTCGATGCTCTCGATAGGATGCAGCGGCGGGCAGTTCGTATTATAGGCGACTCTAAGGTTACCAGGCACCTTGAACCCCTTCAACTACGTAGGGACATTGGTTCTCTGAGTGTTTTTTATCGCCTGTACCATGGTGAGTGTTCTGAAGAGTTATTTTCCCTCATCCCGCCCTCCCCTTTCCGTTATAAAACCACACGTGCCGGTTTGCGGTGTCACTCCTTCACCGTGGAAAATATTCCCACACGTACTAAGAAATTCGGCAATTCCTTCATATGCCGGACTATTAAAAAGTGGAATTCTTTACCGGCACATGTGTTTCCGCATACATATAAGTTGGGACCCTTTAAACGAAGCGTGAAGAAGCATCTAGCGGGCCAGCAAGGCGGTGGCAACTAACAGGTTACTGTTTGTCTCCTGTTCGTTGCCGCCGCGATTTGGGCTCTACTTTTCACTTACGATCAGGTGGAGTGGAACCACTTTGTTGTGCCAACATAAAAAAAAAATAAGAAAACTAGACAGGAAATATACTCATAACGCATGTATCTAGTACGGTCTTGACTTTATTAGATTATTTGTTAAATTTAGATGCTCGAGAACATTCTCTATGTAAGTGATTGATTGATTGATTGATTTATTCGGAAACAATACAAGATTGTGTTTGAAAAATATCATTAAATAATACATTATTTCTATAAACTAAGCTTATCTACAAATACAAATAATATATTATAATTAAGTTTCATAAGTTTAGCAACTTATGAAACTTCTCCTCGGTACAATGCTAGTCTAGTGTTTACAATACTCGGAAGACGGCGCGGCGCCTTCGCGAAAAGTCCAGACGTTACACAACGTAATTCGTACGTGTACTTGCTTACTTATGATATGAGTCAAACCTATTGATCATGATTACGGCAGGAGACAATAACATAGGTACGTACATTATGACACATTTTAGCTGTGACTGAAACTTCAAAATATTGACTATGCAAGTATCGGTAACGTTAGGTTTTACTCGATACAGTAATACCCCGCTTTACGTGACCCCGCTTGACGCGGATTCGCTAAATTTATGCAATTAGACTAAATTGAAATCTGATTGGTTATAGTCTTGCGTGCGATACATTACACCGCACCACCTCGGATCGCATTCTTCTACCTTCTAACAATAAGTATTATTACGTTATTTAGTGTCTTAAGTAAAACAAGTCTACTTACAAACAAATACGCAAAAATAACCAAAATGCTTGAGTTTGGTACTTTATTACAAGACCCCGATATACGCGAACTTCGCTTGCGCGATTTTCTCTAAATCTAACGTATCTTTTAATTTTTAACTCATGGTACGGGTACACTAGTCGTACCATGAGCTGGCGCCGCGTTAATAACGCGGACTTAGTTTCTAGTTTCTATCCGGCTCGTTTGAACCAAAACGCGAGAACGAGCGGGATGTAGGTGGAAAGTAACACAGGATATACAGAAAATTACGCGCTCTATACGGTAAAACGTGATAAACCTCACACCACCAAATCACGCTTAAATCGTGCTGAGCGCCTAGTGTAGGTAAAAGTTATTACCTGCACTAGGTCCTCAGTTCACGCATTCGATGTGGCTGGTTTTTAAGGACACAGTCCGCTAAGATGCGCTTTTCACGTGCCTATCATGTGCGTTAAGCGTGCAAGCCGTAATTGATTGAACCAACCAACAAATTATCCGTGTGTGTAATTTGTCACATGATTTCGATTCGTTCAGGTCATTTGATAGATCTTACACGTCTACACAGATCTGCTACGGCACACCTAAAGATAACAGACGCGTCCACCAATATCCGAGGATTCTTCAGCGAGCAATTCTTCAGCGAACACCGAAGTTCGCAAATTTCGGGAATTTTTCTCTGTCACTCTAATGACGGCTTCGTTGGAGTGACATTTACAAACTTCGGTGTTCGCAGTACTAGCAAGCAAATCAACTTAAATTTGTACATTACGACACAAGTGCGAAAAACATGAAATTAGAAACCAGTGGAGATGTTTTAAAACACTACCGAAGGGAGTGTTTTAAATCGACACGAGTTACGAATTTAGTTTTTGCACGTGTCTCGTACGACGTTTTTTAGTGCAGATGGCCCTCCGAAGTTTTGGACCTGACATAAAATGACCTACTTCTGGCACTAGAGCCTAAAAAAGGCACCATCTGTACTAAAAAATATATTTCAGATCGGCCAGGGATTCACAAATATCTGAGCAGGCCTTGTCATGGCGTTAGTGTGCATGTCAGATATTTTTAAGCACTACGACAGCTCCCATATATCTGATAGTGACTGTACGTTTCATCCTTTATAGTAAATCCTCGTTAATTCTGGAAACCTTAATCATATCGCAGTCCACTGCTGGACATAGGCCTTCCCAATTTCACGCCACCGTTTTCGATTTCAGCTGCTCGCATCCAGCTCCTGCTAGCCATCCTGCGCAAATCGTCGCTCCATCTTGCCTGAGGGCGGCCTACACTACGCGGTCTCCACTCAAGAACTCGTTTACCACAACGGTTGTCGGTTCTATGGCTAATATGGCCAGCCCACTGCCACTTCAGCTTGCTAATACGATGGGCTATGTCGATCACTTTGGTTCTCTGCCGGATAACCTCATTTCTGATTCGATCCCGCAGAGAGACGCCGAGCATAGCCTTTTCCATAGCTCGCTAACCTCGCTAGTATATCCTCGTTAATTCCGGAATCCTTAATCAACAATACGAAATAAATTCAATTGGCATCGTGTGGGTAGTACCATACCTTTCGATGTTACGTGTTGTATGTAGGCGTAATGTTGTTTTGTTAACAGGATATTTGTTTATACAAAACAATATAATTAATATATTGCTGCCTTGAAACTTTTGCTAAATATATAGGGCTACACACGTGGACTCGAGTGTTGCGTAGCATGTGATTGTGATATTTTGGTTGATGTTATTAATTTATCAATATTAAAATACAGTGGTCTCGGCGCCGAATATTATTTTGGTTCCTTTCGGTGTCGCGTGTGTTGGTCCATGGGGTCCTAGCTCTCAGAGTCTCTTCAAAGGCCACGGGGACTCTGAGACTCCACAGGAGACCCAAGAGCTCGTAACTTCCTCACTCAACGCATTAGCATGGCCATCCAGCGAGGAAATGCTGCCAGCTTCCTGGGTAGCATGCCGCAGGGGCCTGTTTTAGAATTATTTAGTTTTTATCTAGTTTTAGTTTAGTAGTACTTTTAAAATATTATTTTGTACGTAATTGTAGTTAGTTTCAATAAAATATAAAAGATCTGTTTCTAAATTAAAAATAAAATGAAAAATGTAATAGGTTTCTTGATGAGATTTTACCCAACCACAGGTTTTCTATTGGTCAAAATTATTTTGTCCACCTAGTTGAATAGATCCGACGCCGTAACTAAGGTGTTAAAATAATTATTAATTTTCATTAGCAGGCTAGGCACAAACGAACAGATTTATAATTTCGTTGTTTTTCTCTTTGA
The DNA here is from genome assembly GCA_025490895.1 of Thaumatotibia leucotreta. Classification (NCBI taxonomy): domain Eukaryota; kingdom Metazoa; phylum Arthropoda; class Insecta; order Lepidoptera; family Tortricidae; genus Thaumatotibia; species Thaumatotibia leucotreta. The sequence goes on from JALPQI010008665.1 coordinate 27,302, forward strand.
AACAAATATTATCTATTTATATTCAATCATTCATAGCAGATATATATCTGCTCTTTTACATCCCCATCATACTAAAGCGTAGGGGAGACCAGGTATGAACGTAACAATTTTCAGTTTTTGATTTTTTATATTTTTTTGGTAGCAGTTGTCAAACTTTGCATCTTTATGTGCAATAGACACATATTTCATGTATCGTTTGGTACCAAAATAAACTTCATACATCGAATAGTTTAACAGAAAAATGGCTCACAGTGAAGGATGGAATTAGTTGCAATTATCCCTACCCCCAGGGCTGGTTGTAACAGTGCATAGGGATAATAGAAACAAAGTAAATAACTATAAAATAATCAATATAATTTTGTGTAATTAGTATTTAAGTAGGTAATCAACAGTCTTACAATATCACTATCTCAAAGATGAACATTAACAATGAATGAATGTAATTAACATTACGTATTATATGAGACGAAATTAATTTATACCTATAGGATATATGAGTGACGTGAGAGCAATCAACTTTTCTGTCTTATTCTAAATGGCATATAAACAAATGCTTAGGTGTAATCCAAGGAATTAAATGCTTCCTGCATTGTCCTTATTTCTGAGTATACTACTAAGCTAATCATACAATGTACCTAATATGATAAAAAAAAATGTGTTTTACTCCTCATCGACAGTGAATATTTGTTTCCAGAAACAAATCCCGCCTTGGGTAGTGCCGCTGAACTTTCAAGTAAAGCTTTTCTTTACTTTACATGTCTATATAAAGTGATGTGAGCCAGTTGGTACGTCTTTGCTGCGTCCCTGTAGGGCATTTAAAAAAAGGATCACCTTCAACTGCAGCTAAATCTATAATTTATATTTTGGTGGACTTCTGTCTGTTGTTATTTTGTGTATATTAGACATTCTGCAACAAAAAGGCACTAAGTATATGAGTTATATAATAAACGCTAGCACATAGGTGTACCAATGAGCCTCCAATTTGGAAATCGGGATGAAAGTAACAAGTTGTTTCAATCATCCCTGGGTATCGAATTTCCAGAATCCCACAAACACGTAGCAAAAAAACATAAAAAGCATCATTAAAACATTGATTTGCAACCCTCAAACTGTAAATGATTAGTGACTTTACAACACCCATGCAAAACGCAAGCTGTAGCGTTTACCATGAAAAATCTAGCTAGGATTGAAAAAATCGTTAAAAACTTACTTTTGACGCATTTTTCTGGGACCATAGCACTACACGCATAACCTGCCGTCACAGCACCGTGGGTGTAACTGAGGTTAGGGGGGAATCGAAATGGCATCTAATGCCCTGAAGGACGTTTGGATAGATGTCGTAGAAAAATTTTAAATGAATTTGTTACGTTCATCCCGCGTTACTTTTATACCTGGTCTCCCCTATATTATATTTCATCACAAAGCGTTTCAATCATGAATGAGCTTGGAGGCAGAAAGTCAAAGACATAAGTTATAAGAGCAGCGTTTATACTTTATATCAAGGACATAAGGTTGAAAACAGTATACACATTTACTTGACTGTACATGAAAATGGAGGCTCCATGAAGGCAGAAAATCGTCTGTCAGCGAATCGCCCACGCCTTCGCAATTTTCTCTCCCAACTTATTATTTTACTCAGGCTTTTCTGAATGTGGAAAGTTATGTGGCACAGATCTGATAATAAGTTAGAAAAGTTCTTTAAGAAGGCCGAGTAAAGTAGACTATATTTTTGGGTTATGCCACTAACATGTATGAACTTAACCACAACTAACCCCGTTTTGGTTAGCTAACCCAAGACTTTTTTTCGCCGTGTGGTGAAACAAGTATACATTTGTCACCACCCCAACTCTGCCTGCGGATGTCGTAAGAGTCGACTAAGGGATTGGAGTGTCACTGGCCATTCTTTTATTTGATTGGTGATGGGCAGCAGCGTCATCATAGTGGACACATTACTGCGATCGGCAATCCGCTTTCCCAGCGTGGCGATTATCGGCACTTGCCTCTTAATCGATCGAGTCTGTGCAGAAAATGAAGGCGTCTGGCTACAAGGCACGATAATACATGATCAAGTCCTTCACTTTCAGAACAAACTCTAAAGAGCATTAAGAAGTGGTGGTAGACCACATTTCTTTTTTTTATGCTGAAGATTGCTACCGCTTTTAATTTGTTCGTTATCAAGACGAGTCCATAGTGTCATGAAATTCTCATTTTGTACCTTCTTAATATAAGAAGAGTTCCTAAAATTCCCAGAATGTTTAAATTGTATGGTAAATATCTTCAAAAGTGGTAAAACGCCACATTTAAAGACATTGTGTCCATGCGACAACAAAAATATACGCGTCTGCCCCCATTGATTGCTCCAGTTAAGTTCATGGGCGGGATATACTCCTCTCTTTCTGTTTGCGAAATACAGTTAAAAGACAACAGTAGTCTATCTGGTGAGTAATATATTTGCGAGTGTCCTGAAGTAGAGTCGGACCACGTTACCTCAACCAACAGAATTGGATTGTAGTGCCACTGGCCATTCTTTGATAGAAGATTGATGATTAGCGATTATGGCCATTTAGCTCGTAATGCGTCTATACGCACATTTGGGTCATTGTCAGTTGGAAAAACTAAAAGTTGTCCACTCGGTGGTCAAAAGTTAACAGCTTTTATAAGTCTATGCTACGATTTTATTAGATAGAGTTGAAGAACGGGGAACCTAGCTGTACCAATAATTGTCTTATCGCAAAATTAGTGAAAAGACGATAACCTAAATCTGACAATAATCCATTTAATAGAAGAGGCCTACGCCCAGCAGTGAACTGAGATAGGCTAACGATGATGATGATATAGTAGGATAAGTTCATATTCGTGAGCGTATTTGAAAGACTTGTTAAAATTCTCTCGAAAATAAATTTTGTACGGCGTGTCTCCAGACGCGGATCTAGGACTTCGTTAAGGGGGGGGGGGAGGTTGGGGCATTGACATGATATGATAGTATTGTATACTTAAAACAGCACCTAAGCATACCTAAGTCTAGTGTCAGTATACTTCCAGCAATGATCTTTCCTTGCTAGCAGAATTAAAATAGTTTAGTGTCTCTGATTGTTTGTTTCATCCTCTTCTATATGTATATATTTTATGTATATAGTGATTATATGGAGTGTATATATGTAATGTATCTATTTATATATGGAATATATACGAGCCCCGATACATATGTTCTCGTCCAGCTAGACAGTTTTTCGAGATTATCCCGTTCATCCGGGGGAAAAGGTTTAGAGACAAAACCTTCACTATTCAATAGTAGTACTAAAATAGTTTCTTTGAGTATAAAATATTTGGACTTAATAAATCAGAATAAAAAAAACTATTTTACGACAGGTATTTTTTTTTAATTTTTACCACAATTTTTAATTTTGTAAATAATCAATGAATGTAAAGAACGCCATTAATATTAAAGACGACATGGTACACCTGATGCACTGCGAATTTTGCGTCAAGCTTATAAGCGCGGAATTACGGTGGTGAACGAAAATATAATTTTCCCCTCACTATAGCTCGTAAAGTGCTCGTTTATCCTTTAATACTAACGTGTAAAAACGCATATTATTCACTTGTGTAGCAAAGTAATGACCATGGTTTTGGAATAACAAAACGTAAAATGCTCATGGAAATTGTTCCATATTAATGATAATTAAATAATTTGTTTGAGAATTTAGTGTAAAATACAAACCTTTATATAATATGATGATTTTAACATATAAATCCTAAAATTCCATAAATAACAATTGTTTTAGTGAATGATGATAAGATGACTAGATGCAATCACAAAACGCAGAAAATGTCAACGTCAACATTGTCAAAGAATATTATAGGTTATAATCTTTATTTACCGACTCGAACACGCATAAAAAATTAAAAATAGTAAACTAAACAACTTTCAGGGTGTTCTGTTATAATTTTGTAAAAATAATGAATGAGAATGATTTAATAATGCATTGGCGTTGGTGTGCAACTACAGGAATGTGTTAAAATCGTGCTGCGTTTACTTTTTCGTGCTAAGTTTACTGCGACAAAATCTTTCATTAAATACATGATGCATTTGGAAAATTATTATCACTAACCCGATGATGATTGTAATGTGAACAAATAATTACCTTTTTTGAGTTTCCTCGCTATAGTGAGGGGAAAAGTTTTGTGTTACACACGGGTGCAAATGTATTTTACTTCTCGTATGTTGAAACACTCGCTGCGCTCAGGATTCTATTTTTCAACTATAGAACCCTTTCGCTTGCTCGTGTTTCAATTTCATACTCGCGGGTAAAATACAACTTTGCACCCTTGTATAACAAATAACTATTAGACACTGGTTTGTTAAAGTCGATTTATTAAACAACAAAAGCGTACTTCAGATTGTTGTGTCTCTTGAAATGTAGTACATTAACCATGACTAACGGTCATACAATTTATCATTAGCATAATGTGATCATTTTTAAAATATTCAAAAATTTGTAAAAATTGTTTCGAACTAGACGAACTCCACTGCATCGGGGCTCGTATGTTAATTCGTGCATAAATGCTTCTTTTTAGTAAGTATTGTATTATTTTAGTTGCACCGCCCACAATCTCTCTGCTTTGCGTAAAGGTTTACTGGTAGAGAATGCCTTATGAATGACATTAAGTCCGTCATTTGTACGTCAAGTAGACCGAAGGCGTTTTGTGATTAATTCCATATACTTATCAGACGAAAAACGGACGGAGTGCCTTTGTATAGGTTTAAAATATTTAAGACGATTTATTTATTTTATTATCCACGATTTCTTTAGAATAGTATATAAAGAAAATATTATTGCTCAAAATTAATTAAAAATACAACACTGTAACCATTGATTTTGACAAAAATATTTTGAAATTTACTTACGGCGTCTACCACGTGCCTCCATTGTTGTGAACTCCGTCGCATGTGTTGCAATAACGACGGCCTCTAAGCCCAAAATCCTTATTGAACCTCAAAGACAATCTATCGCCATTGGATAAAATTTATTGGTTACAAGCCAATAAGCGTCCATTACTGTTTTAGCGCGAAAATGTCAACACTCGGGATTTAAGACTTTATAGGTATAGGTCGGTAGTCCGTTGTTGATATTATACGCGTTTCAAAATTGTTCGGACTTTACGGTGTAGTCTATTTAGCACTTTGTAAAGGACGCGGGGTGTCAGGAGGATATTTTAGGTACTTGGTAGACTACTCGACAGAACTTTACTCTGCGTTCATCCCCTCGCTATCGACCGACTGGGGTGGCATGAATGGTTTGACGTCAGAGCGGGCGGGGCGGGCGCGGGCGGGCCCTTGAACCTCCATCGATTGTGATCTTGCACTTGAAATGCAGATCTTGGCATTTGGAAGGCTGCACTCGGGCATAGAACTGTTATTTTTGTAATGACGTCTGGAATTTTGCCGTATATTATAACATCGAACTCATTTTGGCTTCGCGTGACTTCTAACTGTATAATTATTCAGTAGGATTAACAAATCCTACTGAATAATTATTTCACCATTCCAGTATAGTATGTCTGTCAGATTTTGACACTACTTACTTTAAAAGCGGTACGTAACTTTTTATGGAACAACTCTTTTTTTGAGTTGTATTTTTTAGGTAACACTACTCCGTGTGTAAATTTAAATATTAGATGACCAAAGAAAAAATACCGGAGTTGCCGGCGGTGGGATTTGAACCCATTTCCTAAAACACCAATGCCTAAACCACTCGGCACGTAACTTTCTTAAAATAAACATTTTAAAGCTTGTTTTTGCGTCACAAATCGTGATAGAGCTGATGACTAGACTCGATAATGAAGGTATACCGAAGATCCCAAAATGGACGGCCACGCCTTTTTTCACTGCCAAAAGTTTATACTTACACAAAATTTTATTTCGTAAAACAAAAAGAATGACGTCAAAATTTGTTTTTCATTAAAGATCATTAAAAACTATCGAGGTACATTTTTTTTGCAATCAACACTAAAACTATTTTTTAAATAGTGTTAGATTATGGACATTTTGTTGATTGGTTTTTGTTTAAATTGTTCATAACTTCTATAAATGCAAGTTTTATAGTAAATTAAATAAATATCATGAGACAATCTTACCCAAATCGACCTACGAGCTCTAATATTAAATCTTTCGTTGTGGATACTAGGTTGGTGATGCTATAATAGATAGAAACATAATAGTTAATAACATTATGTAGAATAGTATAGAATACTTAGTAGTAGTTTCTTGCATAAAAAATAACCTAAAATGAGGGATTTCTATAACAGATACGCAGAGATACCCTCACCGGGATTCGAATCCGGGACTTCTAGCTTCATGTAATAATTTACTGATCTACGTTGTCCGTCGTAAGTTTATTTAGGACAGCGCCGTCCTGTTTTATCCCGAATTTAGTACGTAGTTTTGTAATAAGCGTGAGTTTCTCGCATTATCCCGGGGTTTACTACGTGAAATCCTTCGCGTGGGTGTCTCCATCCGTATTCCAAATATTGGAACTTATGAGAGGAATTTATTCCACTATAGTCTACCTATTCGATTTTGCGTTTGCATTACGGAGAATGAGTACGAGTATTTATCTAAAAGTGTTATCCCCTTGGAGGCTGGAAGTCGTCGAGCCTGCGTGTGAGACGGTTTCTGATGACTCTCGAAAAAGCCTCCAGACCTCTTTCGCTACCGACTTGCTACCGCTAAGTGTCCCTTTCGGTCTAATCAATGTCTATATGACCGAAAGGGACAAACATACAAACAATACTTAGCGGACCGCTAAGTTAGGAGACTGAATAAGGGGGTTAGTTTCCGCATGTGTACACTCGACCAATTGGAACCCTAGGCCACTCTAGAACCATGTCAAAATGAAAAGCCGTTTGAAATGTCTTACAATCTGATTGATAACGTTACTTTGACATGGTTCCTGAGTGGCCTAGGGTTCCAATTGGTTGACTGTACAATCTGAATATCTTCAAGGCAAGAGTGAATAGGTATTTCATAGGTAAACGTGCTCCACCGTAGACTGCATCATCACTTACCAGCAGGTATGATCGTGGTCAAACGTCTACTGAATAAAAAAAAGTAATGGCCCTCGTGTGGGTGAATGGGTAATCTCCTACGCTATGTCGTGGAAGTTTTATGCAACACTGTGCTTACCATTATATATGCCGTGTGGTGACAGCAGTAAGAATACATTTGTCACCACTCCGACTCCTCCCGCGGGTGTCGTAAGATTCGACTAAGGGATTGAAGTGTCACTTACCATTCTTTGATAAAAAATTGATGATGAGCAGCAGCGTCATCATAGTGGGCACATTACTGCGTTCGCCAATCCGCTTGCCCAGCGTGGCGATTATGGGCATTTACCTCCTAATGCTGGTATACGCATAGTTAATAGGAGAGACCTACGTCCAGCAGTGGACTATCATAGGCTGATGATGTATGTGTGTGATGTGTGCGTACCATGAGCTGCCGCGGCGTTGTTAACGAGGACTTTCTACCCATCATATTCATACTCGCGTATTGGTACCAATGCTCGGCGGGGTGTGCTGTTTTCATCCTAAATGACATGTATCACGTGACATTTAGTATGAATAAACAGCTCACCTCTGCCGGGCATGGATTGGTACTGAACTATGCTACGCGACTTCCTAATTTAATTTCTCAGAAGTATTGAGAAAACAGACTAACTCAAAACTCAAGGTTTGTCAGCGAGCTTTGCAGCGCAGCATTTTGGGTGTTAGTAGGACAGATCGTATACAAAATAACCTGCGTTCAAAGACCGGAGAAACAGATGTGGGTATAAGGACCGCCAAGCTCAAGTGGGAATCGGCAGGGCACGTCTGCCGAATGCATCCAACGCATTGGGCTAAGGTCCTAACTGACTGGGAGCCACAAGATGGCCACCGGACCAGAGACAGACTAAAGAGATGGCGGGACGACATGGATGGATACGTATGACAAAAACGTTACGTGTCATCTCGTCACACACAGTGTGTGTAGAGAAGGCCATTTCAGGGCGGAGCCCTTTTTGACTGTGTAAATTCGCAGACCGTAACAACGGCCTGGGCTTTCTCACAGCAATACCTGTTGCTGTGCCTTCCTCTTTTTACGTTCGCGCACACAGTTGGCCTTCTTGGCGTGCTGGTCAAGTTGGCCGGTCTGTGGCGTGGTGGTGGATGGCCTATCAGTGGCTTAGTTGACTGATGACCATTCTGCGCTTTGATGTTGTACCTTAGGGATCACTTGGGGGACTAGCTCACGCGGCTGGGCTCGCTGATCGCGGTCTCCCTCTGGGCGGGGGTACAAGGGTGCAATCCCCTGAAGCAGCTGGTGGCGGGAAAACATCCTGCGCGCTAATTCCCCGATGAACTCGTCCAGGCTTCGGTGCTTGAGGTCTCGTAGTATGTATTTGTTTTTCACGTACCTGGGGGCTTTCATGATGGTCCTCAGGCTGAGCGACTCCTGGGCCCGGAGTTTGTATGACAAAAAAGTGGAAGGAAATAGCACTTTATAGGGACGATTGGAGGAAGAGAGGGGAGGTTTTTGCCCAGCAGTTGGCCATCAAATAAGCGATAAAAAAAGGAACTGTCGCTTACGTGGCGTTTCCGTGGAATGCCCCTAATAGTCATTAAAACAAATTGAACGAGCCCAAACTTCATAGATTTACGCTTACGTCGTCCCCAAGTTCCTGTACCACCCTTCGAATTTCATGATATCTGGATCAACATTATTTTCGTTGTCTTATTTTTTGTCCCTAAAAAACGTGACGCAGTGGTGATTTTTGTATAAGATGATGTTTTGTTTTCGATTTCTGATGTATTGGATTAAAATAGAGGGAGAAAAAGAAACACAAGTGCAACGGATTTTGTTTATATACTGAGTAGAAACAGCAACTAACAGCGTGACAGAGTGGTACGGTATGAAACAAATCAACGAAAAGAATTTTGACCCATCTATAGAAATATAGGAAAATAAGGAACCGATAAGAAAACGAAGATAAAGTTTGAAATGATAACACAAAATGGCAAAATGCTTAGAAGATTTGCTCCGGACATTTAAATGAGATGTTAATTCCTAATGAGACAGCGAAATAATCAAAGATTGTCAAAGCCAGATCCGGGGGCGTGCTCCCTGGCTGAAAATGGAACGTGGGGGCGAAACTATACCGTCTGTCAGTAGAAAACAAAAAAAAACCTAAGAACTTGCATTATTTCATAATCACACACTTTTCGAACACAAACTTGGTTTTATTACGAACTTAACCCTTTATACTTAGGTCTCAAACCGACCACTCTGTAGCACTATCTCTTTGTATTTTTTCTTGTACAGAATTTTTCGTACTATATAATGGCGTTGAGGCTTAACCCCAGGATTTTTTTGAGCCTTACTCATTAAAATTAAAACCTTAAACCTTGAGTTCACATGCATTTTTAGTTTAAATTATTGATGTTTATTAGTATTAACGAATAAATCTGCGAACATGTTTCACGATATGTGTCAAAGACGTCAAATGATATGGAAAGTCAGCCATATTTGTTTACTTTTTTTTGTTTTCTGTTGACGAACGGTATAGACGACAATTCCAACGGAAAACTCATCGCGAACGAAACGGACACATTTTTTGTCTTTTAAACTCGGTTAGTTTTGTATAACTTTCTTCTGTTTTGAATACTAACATTAATTGGGACTGTCAATTCCTCTTAGTTAGAGTAAGAGTGCGGCTCCACTGAGGCGGAGAGGAGCGGAGATGTGCAAAATTGACCAATTACATTCTTCAAATTCAAAATTCGAAACACTGTCATGCGGTCTCATTGGCCACCCGCACCCTATACTAAGGCAGCTCCCAATTTGAGAGCTGAGCTTTTTCCATAAGTTTCTTCTCTGTATGAATTTCAAATTTGAAATTTACAATAATATCTAATTTTGCCACGCCCATGTCAGCATGTTTTGCCTGTTTAGGGTTCCGTACTAAACTAAAAATCTTATATATTATTTTCATTGTCTGTCGGTTAGTCCGCAGCTTAGCTCAGTGGCCGTCCGTACCTACTAGAAATTTGCAATTTGGTAAAGATATACACATAAAAATACGCCGACAAAGTAGTAGAATAAATTATAGAAAAAAACGGATTGGGGATATTTTTTACAAAAATCCTAATGTATGTAGTGTCGTTGAATTTGAATACGTATTTTAAAAAGACTACCTAAAGGTTAATAAAATGCGCGCTACTCGCCTGCACGCTATACGTAAAAAAGCGGTTCGCGAAAAGATTCTGCCGCTCCCGGCCACACCAGTCACCACCCACACACCCCGGCGCGCCCGCCGCGTAGGCGTCTGACGTCAGCAAACACCCTCCTCCCTTCAACTTGACATTCGCTATCGATCGACGCACTGCCGTGTTTACGTGGCCCTGCCCGTGAATGGGTGTGAGAGAAGGTTGTATTCGTTGCCTCGGAATGCCTCGGATCAGACATCATTGTATTCGCTTTCACATCATCAGCCTATATCAGCACCACCCCAACTCCTCCTGCGGGTGTCGTAAGATTCGACTAAGGGATTGAAGTGTCACTGACTATTCTACAAGATTGATGATGGGCAGCAGCGTCATCATAGTGGACACATTACTGCGATCCCAATCCGCTTGCCCAGTGTGGCGATTATGGGCATTTACCTCCTAATGGGTCTACACGCGTTAATAGGAGAGGCCTACGTCCAGCAGTGGACCAACTTAGGCTGATGAGGATGATGATGGGCCCATTGCGAGGTATATTTCCTTCTGGCCACTTCTGGGCAAACGGGTTGGTAATCGCAGTGTCTATGAAGACGCTGCTGGCCATCATCAATATTCAGTAAATAGATGGCGAGAGACACTTCTATCCCTTAACCCCTCATGTGTTGCGAATATTTTTTTCTAATAGTTTCCTCGTTACTGATCAGTGCTTAGACATACGAAGGGTTGACTCTTACGACACCCACGGGAATAGTTGAGAGTATTGTGTTTATTAGGTACTCATCAGAAGTGCTTGGAGTTCGTTCGTCAAGCTGATTGAAAGAATTGGCGCTGGCTTTAAGACTTCGAAAGCTCAAGTTTTTAACTTAAAAGAAGCTTTTACAAATATACACTCTCGTCGTAAGGCTTATAGTTCTAGTTAGTCTCTAGTTCTTCGAACGCGGCTCCTAGCCGATCTGCCGAACCAACAAAATAAATAGGAAGTTGTCTTCTCTGATTGAAGATCCGGTTGGTAAGATGTTAGACGATATTACATAAAAAGCTGAATATGTAATGCCCTTTTTAAAATAAGTACTAGTACCTACAAGAATACAAATCGCGACAAATCGCCAAGTATCGTTTTAAGGTTAGGAAGAATTATAAAAAAAAATTAAAAAAACTTTGTGCCGGTAATCATCATCATCTGAAGACTCTAAGAAATATGCTAATCCTTCATACAACTTTTTCTCCCAATTTTTACTTAAGGCTCTTCAGGCTAGAAGACCCTACGAGGAATGCCGAGATTCGACGTTGCACGATAGTTCAAGACGTCGGAGACGTTATTACCATCAAGCTGAAGAGAAGTTGGGCAAGATGCTTAGCCAAGTTGCCAATCACTAACGCTTAGTAGCGTATCGTAGTTTTCCCTCTCTGTCACTCTTTCATATTAGGGCGACAAAAACAGTTAGCTGCCTTTCGTTTACGGTTTAAGCACCCAGGACAAATTGCCAGGCAGCGTGATGGCAGGTAGACTAAAATGTTAATTGGTGGCCGCTTTCAAGTGGGAGAAGCGCAGGGCGTCCGTCCGCTTGATGAGTGGACGATATTCGAAAGAATAAAGAAGAAGAAAGAGGATCGGGACCAGTGGCGTACAGGAAGAGAGCTCAGCTCAGCAGTGGGCGATAAACGGCTGAAATGATGATGATGACGAACGAGGCCTAGCCAGCCATTCCCCTGTTCACCGTTCCCCCGCACTAGTGATTCGCTGCATTTCACATCATATTGTAGTTTTGAAAGTGATTTTAATAGTTACCTGTTAGAAAATCACAAAATAAGTTACCTATTGTTGTTTTTTAACTAAAAGGTAACACTTTAATTTATGAAGCTAAGATAGCTTTTCTAGATGCTTAACGATAGCCTATCATCAGAATATATAATGCTACGATATCAATGAAAATCCACTCTAAAAACAAACGTCAACCCAAAATGTACCAAAACAAATTATGCCCCAATTTTACCCCCTCGCCACCCACTCCCCACGCAAATCCTAATTTCCACAATTAGCTATCAAGAGAAACGAACCACAATTGACAGAAACCACAATCCTTGCTAACTATATAATGAGCCACGTACTGAAACCTACGCCACGAGAGGCCTATCGCAAACTTTGTAAAGTCGAAAATTTCGAGCAGCTGTCCCTGTCACTCTAATTACGCCTTCGTTGGAGTAACCGAGACAAATCCTCGAAATTTGCGTGAATTTCGCGGTATGCCTTGGACTGATCGTGAGAGTTCGCCCTACATTTTGAGTTGTACCCTCTTGGAGTGTAAGATCTGGATGAAGTTTCTATCAGTTGATCGAGTACGATTTTAGACGAGAGTCTAAAAATACAGTGCGTTTTAAGTCGGTCGCCAACAGTACCTAGAATTAGTAGGTATCTACATTTAGGCGCTAATTTAAAATTACACAATTTTTTACCCCCGTATTCATATAAACGTCTCCACTTAGCTAAAATAAAAACTAATAATCTAAATACATTTAATAAAAATACTTACCCATAAAAAAACCCTTATAAAATGAATACCCCGTCGAGCAAGTCTGTCTGCGACATGGATCCCATGACGCTGGCGGCGTTTCCTCTTTGGATCGCAATACTGATCCTTTGGGAGAAATAGGCGCCAGCTCTGGGGTCCCCAGAAGCGTGGATCAACTGAGACGACAGGGTCCTCATAAATTGCTTCATGTCGGCTGACCATGTAAATTTCAATTATTGCACCCGATATTTCGGCATTATTGCAAATGCCATCTTGACGGACTTACTCCCGTTTTAAGTCATAATGTAAACGACCATGTCAGCTTCAAAACTTATATCATCTAACATTCGAAGTCTTAATAACTTGCTCAAAAACATCGCCGGCTCTCGCGCCACGAATATAAAAATGAAGAGTCCCGGTCGTGGGCGTGGGCTCCCGGGAATTATTCTACTGCTAGTAAATAATCCCGGTCATAACCGTAAAGGTTTATTGTAGGAATGTAGGTATCGTATGCGTGACGTCAATCAGACGCTACTATTTGACACGCACCTAACATTAGCTAGGGTTTTATGCCTCTCGAATATTCTATCTATATCCACACTCATTTGTTATTTGGGTCAAAATTCTTTTCGTTGTCTTATTTTGTGTCCCTAAAAACGTGACACAGTTGTCATTTTTGTATGACATGATGTTTTGTTTCTAATTTTTGATGTATGGACTAAAATTTAGCGTGAAAAAGAAATACGGTTTGTGAATACGGTAAGTGCACTGGTTTTTTTATATACTGAATCGAAACAGCAACTAAAAGCGTGACAGAATGGTATGAAACAAGCCAACAAAAAGCATTTTGACCCATTTACTCCCTTTTTTGTTACCTCGTAATTTGCCAAAATGTAGAAGGGTCAAGGTCATTCCTTTCCTTTCATTTCATTTTCAGTCCGAAAAACAAAAGTTGTCCACTCGGTGGTCAAAAGTTAACAGCTTTTATAAATCTATGTTACGATTTCATTGCATAGGGCTATAGACCGGGGAACCTAGATGTAGCGTCAATTGTTTTATCCCAAAATTAGTAAAGGACAGGAGTTCCTTACCTTGAGGTACTTATGTCCACCTAAAAGACGATAACCTAATTCTGACAATGACCTAATACTTACATAGAAACTCACAATATAGGTAATGGTAATTCTATATTTGGAGATGGGTTTTTTATAAAATTGTCGACCTTTTTCTACTGCAGTTACTTTACCAAAGCTCGCTTAAATACGTGTTTCAGTTGCCTTTTCCTACTAATGTGTTCACCAGACTATCAGCTTGTTTAACAATCTCTAGATAAATACATATATAATACGTTAGATACAATTTTCAATATCTTTATATCTTTATATATTTACTTAAAAGAAAAGGACAGCTAACAGCGTATGGTGAAACACGCCTACACGCCCTTACGGAAACAACGCGAATTCTAGGTACTTCAAGCCTACTACCGTGAAGCTCGAAATTTTTAGAAGGGTCAAAAATCTTTTCGTTGTCTTGTTTCATACCACTCTGAAACAAGACAAGATTTCGAAGTTCGGGGTAGGGCCGCAGTTACTTTACCAAAGAATAAACGCCCGTCTAAATACGTGTTTCATCTTACTAATATGTTTACCAGACGGAACACCTTCCAAATTTAAAATCGCAACACGACAATTTAAAATAAGAACGCAGAAGCCTGACACCCCCAGACACCCTCGTGACGTCACAGGCCGCTGGGGTAAAGGTCGCCCGGAGGTCGCCCGCTCAATGTTACGTCATTGCCCGTACAACCTTGCCGGCATTCGCGAAATGAAAGCGTATAAAATCTAGTTTTCAGTTCTTGTGATGGTAAAGTTGACCTTTTTGCGAGAATAGAATTTACTAGTTTGGTAAACCAACTAGTAAGTTGAAAAATAGCTCCTCGGTACAATGCCACCAGGGCCAATCTTAGATATAGGTTAGGTTAAGTAGATTAGTTAGATTTAATCTATGTACGTAAATTGTAGTTTTGCTAATTAACTGTATAGGATATATATAGGTAGGTATAGAAAAAAATTCCCAATTATTTTCCGAATCAGTTCAAAATGACAAAGTAGCCGTACCATGAGTTGGAAAGTAAAGGATACTAGGTTTTACTGGATATGTAATACATTCTATCGAACTCTCACTCGCACCTACATATTGGAGCGAGCCAGTATGCTTAGCACATGATTGGTATTGGTATGTCAGTATGTCGCCGCGAGATAGATTTTCCGTCTTTTGCTAACTTTATGAATAGCCTAGAGGGCTTAGCACACGATTAGTGTCACAATATGTCGCCGCGAGATAGACTCCTTTTATTCATATAGTTAGTAATAGATGGAAAATCTATCTCCCGCGACATACTGACATACTAATCATGTCATAATGGCTACTGAGCCGCAAATCCACTTAACCCCACATGACAAGTGGCTACTAAATAGGTACGGTATAAATAATAAGATCTTACTTAAATATTGGTAATTTAGCAACACGTCTGATGCTAACTACGAACTTCGAAGATCTTAAATCGAGTATTTGTCTCCATCACTCCAACGAACGAGCTATTGGCGTGACCACCGTAACCGTGTGGTAGGCCGTGGGGTGGCGACAGTAAGAATACTCATTTGTCACCACTCCAACTCCTCCTGCGGATGTCGTAAGAGTCGACTAAGGGATTGAAGTGTCCCTTACTGCTATTTGATAAAAGATTGATGATGGGCAACAGCGTCATCATAGTGGACACATTACTGCGATTGCCAATCCGCTTGCCTAGCGTGGCTATTTATGGGCATTTACCTCCTAATGTGTCTATAGATACGCATAGATAATAGGAGAGGCCTACATCCAACAGTGGACTAGCTGATGATGTGACCACCGGTCACCACCGTGACAGACTGACAGAGATGTTCACGATAAATCCGGCGTAAAATCCCCAACGCTTTTCGTTGAGCCGGATATTTAGTACTTATAATCAGAGTGAGGACGATTGTAAAATTTTCACTCTTGGCTACGGGCAAAACACTATAAATACCTACTATTTACTTACCTACTTACTTATTGCATCATTAATTCTCAGCCTATAGACCACTGTTGGACATAAGCGTCCCCCAGTACCTAGAAGGGATTATTGCCGTAATCGCCACGCTCGGCAGGTGGATTGGTGATGGTAGTCATATGAGTATACCATATTATAAAGGAAGCTGCTACCCATCCGCCCTGGTCATGGGCGCAGTTAAAGGACATACCTACCCTCGGGTATATCTACTTAACTATTTTTGGGCACGTTTAATTGAAGATCTACGTTTATCCCTTTGACAGTCGTTGACGGCTATAGCTGACAACAGAAAGTTGTGCCGTGGGCGCCAGGCGGCAGCTTCTCTAATGTAATATGGAATTACGTAGAAACGTAAAGTTCAACTTCGCTCGCATCGCATGTCGTTAGTGACACACGACTTGCCTTCAATGTTTGGCTTTCAAAATGTGATCGGGCATCAGAGACTAAGAGCCTGTTCACACTAGCGATTCACTTGGACGATTTCTATTTAAAATTGCACGCGGCGAACTCGCGCCGATATCGCCGGGTGCAATTTTTGTATAGAAATCGCTTTTAAATCGCCCAAGTGAATCGATAGTGTGAACAGGCCCTAAGTTGCACGACATTTGAACGAGGTTAGAGATAACTTAGTTAGGGACTCAATTTTGTTCATTTTCGTTAGTACCTATTCAGGCTAAGTATGTAATTGAAACTGTGTTCAGGCTCAGTTAGTAGGTACCTACCGTCTGATGGCAGCGGAATAACTAAATACCTACTCGTATACAATAAAAGCGTTTCAAAACGAAGAAAACCCTAAGTTTACCCTTTCCAATCAAAAACGGATTAAAGATTTTTATAGCTACAAATTGATCAATTTTCCTATCAATTAGTAAACACGGTTTTGGCTCTAAACAGAAAGTGGCAAATTGCCATTGAACCGGTTCCAACCAGCTCAGTACCCATACCCACCACTAGACTTTCACACTTGACTCTATGCCAAATGCCAATTCTATACGTTGAACTGTGGACAGTGTGGACCCACCAGTATTCCTGTATACCTGAATTCTTACAAAAGTATACCTAGCCAGAGATCAGGCATATACTGGATATGGACTGTGAAAATATTATAGATGATTGGGATTGTCATTATTTATATTAGAAGAGCAAAGTCCGTGTTATCTTTATTTAGCTTTGGGTATAGACAATGCAATAGTGAGACTAGAAAAGTGGGTAATTAAAATAAAATACCTACTGCTGACAGAAGTTGATGACGCTGCAGTATTTTATAATCTAAAGGCCTATTTTCACATGTAATATACATATCTATCAGATAAATGTGTGCAATCCTTTTCTTTTATTTGCCCGGGGTACATAAGGATAATATATCATCATCTTCATCATATAAGCCGAAAAACATCCACTGCTGAACATAGGCCTCCCCCAAAGATTGCCATTATGGCCGGTTTTGCGCCACCGGCTTCCAGCCGTCTTCTGCGACCTTCACCAGTCCATATCACCATATCCATAAGGATATAGTGATAATTTTGCCGTAACTATCGTACTTAAATACAATTTTACAGTGACATCAACTAAAATAAAGGAATCGGCTCGGAAACCTGCGCCAGCCCCACTTTACTTACTATAGTATGGTGTCACTGTACTGCAACTATTATTAGTTAGGTATTATTGTTTTCAGACGCCCGAAAACCAACCGAAGAAGTCAAAATTGCAGCATTTTTTTTTTCACAATTCTGTCAATTTTTTGAATTTATCGTAAACACCCCAGTAAACTTTATATTAGTTAAGCTCAATAGGGATGATAACTGTAGTTAAAATAAATGATTTAACATTATGCAAGACATAATACCTACACGAAGAAATGATTACTAAGATGTAGATTGCAGTAATTTTTGTACATAACTTCTATTTAATAAATTGAAGAGTAGGTCATTTGGCAGTACTCAAACGTGACGTCACTTTTGTGTATTTCATATAAAATTCCATAGTGGTGAGTGTTTTGACAGTTCGAAAAAAATGTTGATTTGACTTGCCAGTCATCATGGCCATTTTCGACACTCCGTTGTCAATTTTATTGCTATGACATCTTGATTGTCTATTATTGGGGCGGTGTCGGCCATTGGCGCCTCAACGATAGGTATTCTATTTAAGCGTCTTTATATTTACTTATCCGTAGATATCTGTAAGAGTCTAATATAATATTCTTCTGATGACGTAGCAAGATTACCCCTTTCATGGCATGGAAAATCTGAATACGTCACACCATCACGAAGCTTTCAATTGACGTGCGCGTGACGTCACGAGTGTGGAAATGACGTGCACGTGCTAGGTTGTACGTCGCACGGGTTGACCACGTTTTATCGGTGGACCATGGGCATGTCTGTGGTACATACAGACACGTGGTTTATTTTTACAAGCTTTTATTTAGTCTCACCTGGCCCTGCCACGGACTACGAAATTCGCACGGGGGTTTTTCTCTGTCACTAATGACGTTTTCGTTGGAGTGACAGATATAAATCCCCGAAATTTACGAACTTCACGGTAGCAGGCCTGTCCTGACGAGGATCTACCGGGAACTATGAAAGACGTCCTCACATTTGCACTTGTAAATTCGTACATAAGTGTGACAGGGTGAAGAAGCATCTAGCGGGCCAGCAAGGCGGTGGTAACTGACAGGTTACTCCTGGATGCTTAGCCAAGTTGCCAATCGCTAACGCTTTGTAGCGTATCGTAGTTATCCCTCTCTGTCACTCTTTCATATTAGTGCGACAAAGACAGTTAGCTGCCTTTCGTTTACGATTGACGATTAAGCGTTAGCGATTGGCAACTTATCTAAGCACCCAGGCCCAGGTCTCCTGTTCGTTGCCGCCGCGATTTGGTCTCCACTTTTCTCTTACGATCAGTTGGAGTGGAGCCACTTTATAAAAAAAAAAGCGACGATGGTGGTTCGCAGGAGACAGTGCTATTTTTTCTGCTGCATTTTGCGAGTTTCTGATGTAGTCGCCATGGTCATAGAAATTGGGTAAGTTTTGTTAAAGTTTCGCACCCAAAGTCATCATCATCACTACTGTTTAAGACTTCTAAAGTTAGAATTGTCTGAGGAAACATTTTCTCAATTATGTATGTATGTAAATTCTTGATTGCGCAAAACACAGGTAAAAATAAACATTATTATTATTATGGTTCAAAGGCGAACTTATTCCTGATACGCAGCGGTCGTGATGAGTTCGATCCCCGGCTCGTACCAATGAGTTTATCAAAAACTTATGTACGAAATATTATTTAATATTCACAAGTGCTTTACGGTGAAGGAAAACATTGTGAGGAAACTTGCATACACCTGCGAAGAAATTCAAGGGTGTATATGAAGTCAGTAACAAGTACCGGGCCAGCGTTGGGACTACGCAAAATAGGCACGTATGATGTCGAGTTGCGGAAAAAAAATAGCCAGAAAAAGGGATCTCTTCCAGTTAACCTTGTCAGTTATTATAGGTTTTGCTCTAAAATATCCTGAGCAAGGTTAGGACCTGACTGAGTTATATCATTTATTAAGTACCTATTCTAAGGGTTTGTTACAAAGAAATGGTTTGCAATAAATAGGCCAGTCAATAAGCAATCAGTGTAAGTGAGGCATTATCATGATTTATGGCCGGCTTTCACGTAATTAGCAGAGATGTATGGCCTAGGTCGAATGACGTCATCGCTAAATAGGACCGTAGACAAGGGTCGCGATAAAGTTAATAAAACCACAGGCTACATACCAACCGAAAGTTATTTTTTGTTAATAATTTTTGAACATATATTCGAATGAGATTCGAATCAATTGCTCTCTTGTTACCTATAGTCATTGCTTACTACAAATAAATGTTTTATTCAAGTCCATAGTGTACCAACATTTAAATGCAATGTCATAGGTATTAGGTTGATAATTACTAAGTAGGTATTTTATGTTCAGTCGGTGTCAAAACACTTGTTTGACTGTACTTATCAACTTGCTCAATGAAGACAAAAAAATACACACCCACAAAATACGTCTTGAATAAGCTGTCCTATATTTTCGACATAGCTTACAACGGCCCATTAGCTCAGTTGGTTAGAGCGTCGTGCTAATAACGCGAAGGTCGCGGGTTCGATCCCCTCATGGGCCACTTCTCTTTTTGCATTTTTTTAGCTTACATGGATTCTTGTGATTTAAAATCGCGCTCTATCGAAATAAATGAAGCCTCATAAATACCTCAACACCTATTTATTTATTATAATAATGAAATCCGAAAGTTTGGATGAAAATAGTATTAATTTTCAATAGTGTATTTTCTATAAATGTAATAAAATACTCAAACTAATGTTGAAAACATAAAGACTGACCACTCTAAGATGCCGCAAGCGCATCAAGTAAAAAACACAAAAGACTTTAAAAAAAAATGTTATGCCACAGTTTTCATTCAAATACAAAAATATTATTCAAAATACCTTACCGGCAACACAAGAACTTAGTAACTTAAATAGATACTAAATTAAATATACAAAACAAGTACATATTTATGTTCTCCTATGGAAAGATCCAAAAATTTGTAGCTTTCCGTTTAAAATGGGTTAAACTAATACTAAAGCTGTATGTCTTTTCAAAAGAGCTTATTTCGATAAAGTATTCTTACAGACATACGCCATTTTGAAAATAATTTATTCTCAGTTTACCTTGATGCATGCATGGGATGTTTATCAATAGTCAATATACAAGTGTCCATGTGTTTGTAAAACGTTTTAGCAGCTCATTTCCTAATCACATAACCACGCATCCACATAACTGGTTTAAACCGCTACACGCGAAAAAACACTAAGTTTATAAAACCAATCTTAAGTCAAAGCAATAACGATTAGTATTTATAAAATGAAATGTGAAGGCTTTTGAATAATTTATGAACATTAAAATATGCCTTGAGTATGACGGTTAGCGTTGATATTTGCTTGAATAACTTACAGGTGTCAATTTTAAATTCAATGTTCAACAAACAATGAAATAACTTGTAATAACTACCAATTTAAGTTGATCTAACGCGTGTTTCACTCGTCTTAAAAAATCTTTAAGCTAAGGCCGAGCAAAGGGTCTTCTAAATTTGGATGAAACTTGTTTGTAAATAAGACTTAGCTATCCGGTTAAAACTAGATTCGCCTGTGGATTTAGATTTCTAGTTACCCTTGACTTTGACACTGGTTTTTAATAGGAAGCTTGCATATTTATTTACGTATAATGTATGCGATTTTGTTAACAAGGCTATGTAGTCGTTATTTACATTAATTATTCGTTTGTTTTGGAACAAGGTTCAAGGATTGATATATAAAACGATAAACAACTGTTTATCGACATTGTTTTATCTTTCTTTCGTTGGCGCCATTAGTGTACAGTGAAACCTGGTTAATTGGGTCCTGGATTAATGAAAAAATATATATCGTTTAAACATCCAGTAAGCTTATGATGATACCGTGTCCAATCGTTTGTCATAGTTGCCGTCACGTTCTAACAAGTGGGCAATTGCGAAAGTGATGCGTACCTAACCTACCTACCACGACAAATGGATAAATCGGGACCATCATATCATAAGCCTCCTGTATTAGGTACATGAGGCAATATCTCTCAGTATAATACAGCATTTCGCTTCGTACAGTATCAGTACAGTCAGATTGTAATTTGATAGGTATGTATTTATACCTATCAATTATACAGAAAAAATCGCTTTGAATTGCGAAATAAATCTACCCAGTACCTATTACCTACTTAATAATTTGTGAAAAGGTACGAATATTGTTGATAGTAAATGTGTATTGTGTATTGTTGATAGTATAGTTGTTAGTTGTAATGCAGCTCCATTAAGGTAAGTAAGATATTTTTGTAACCTCGATATATGTCACGGATTTATAAAAGAGAGAAACCCCTGTAATTGCCACAAAAACGCTGGTACCGCTTTCATTTACCCAGGTTTCACTTATTAGTCATATTAATACGAGAATTCGTGTAATTTTTATGATATGATAGTAATACATCGAGTAGCGATTAAATAGTGTCTAAGTGCAAATCGGATTCATATAACTAAGGTTCCGTCTTTATAAAATGTATATGCAATATTATATGGCACAAACATGTCTATTTTTTTTCAAGTAAAATAGACATTGATTTAACAAGAAAGTTAATTTTTGCTTCCTGAAAATAGTCATTAACAGGGAGTCGGTGATTAATAGGCAAACAGACAGTTTGTCGAGGAGCGGTTACCGCAGTTACGATTTATATCATAATCATAAATTATAACTATTCGTCAGTAGAAAACAAAAAAAGTATAAATAAACGAGAAAATTGCATAATTTCATAATCACACACTTTCCGAACACAATCTTGGTATTATCACCAACCTTAAACATATTTTTTTAGGTAAATTATTGATAATGATTAGTATTAACGAAAGAATTAATCAACGAACGTGTTTCACGATATGTGTCAAAGACGTCAAATGCTATAGAAAGTCAGCCATGTTTGTTTACATTTTTTTGTTTTCTACAGACGAAAAGTATTTTATGATATTTTCATTACCTGCTTATTTGGAAAATATATAAAATCGATAGGAAAATATTCGGGATATGAGAAAACAATTAACTAAAAAATACTCCGATTCAATAAGGTATACATTTTTATTAATAACATAGTCCCATTTACATTATCTTACAATAATTACATGAGGTGCAAATAGAGGCACTTAAAGCGTACATACAATCGGTTTCAGACGTTCTTTTTGAATATTTATTACCTCCTTTTATACATAATCATCTCCATTTCAGTTAACATTTGTTTTGTCCTTATCTGTCACTTTGACAATGGTATGTCCGGAAGAGAGAAAACACTTTTAGAGCAATTGTCAATAACGCAACTGTCTTTGTCGCAATAGTAAACAAGAGCGACAAAGAAAACTACGAAAGGATACTGAGCATATTAAAATATTGTCGAACCGGGTTCCTCACGTATTTAAGTCGATTATTGCTCGACATGTTTCGACCCATGTTTGCGTGTACGCGTCAAGCTTTGGCAGAGGGTGCTCCGGACGAGGACCCTCTTAATGGGTCGAAACATAATACTTTAATATGTTTGAGTCTCACGTTAATTATAATTCTAAAAGGATACTGAGCATTTAAAATTGCATTCCACATAAGATTGTTTATACATTTTGTCAATTTTCCCATCTTTATAACGACAGGTGTACATATTAAGCGTGCAACATTTGCATAAACAGATCTAACAAATAATAATATCTAAAAAAATATAAAAATAATGATCACATTGGTTCACACCACCAATTTAGGTACACCAAATAATTCAACAAAAAAAATGACGCGAACTGCATTTACTACTTTTATTTTCGTCAAATGTAATAAATACTGCACTCCACGAATCACCCACTTTAACGTCATGTTTTATTTCTTAATTTCAGTAAAAATGAAAAGTACAAAATATTGTGAACCACATCTGTATAGTCTGCCACCTAGTGGAGTACTTCGGAAACTTGTAATTGATAACAATATCAATAGATGGCGCTAGTAGTCCTCGTCTAACAGAAAGCTGCTGCATTACCTATAGTCCGCAGACTACCTTTAATAATCGCGTAATTTCAAATATAACATATGGAAATTGCAAGATCAATCTCTGAGATGTAAGTATTAAGTTTATGTTGAAATTGTTCAATATTGTATCTTCTTTCACATATTTTTTCGTATCATATTCGCAACAATACAAGTTTCCTATGAAATACACAAAAGTGACGTCACATTTGTATGCTATATTGATTTAAACTTTCACGATATCACTCATATTTTGCCTGCGATCACGGATGTAACGTCATGCCCGAAATGTCAGGATACAATTAAACGTCTTTAAAATATGACATTTGTATATTGTCAAATGATCTACACTAAGTTCTTTCCAATTTATTAAATAAAAGGTCCGTACAAAAATGACTGCAATCTAAATTAAAGTAATAATTTCTTCGTGTAAGTCACGCATGATGTGAAATTATTTTAACTAGTCATCATTGTGTAGTATCGTTTTGAAGTTGCGCGACACAGAGTGTCCCCAATGACAGGCATGGCGAAGTTTAGCTGTCGATGAGGAGCCAGCGATGCGTGGTGGTCTGTATGTGTTGGTGTAACAGCGGGGTTCGCACGCGCAGCTTGACCTCGAGCGAGCCGCCAGCTGCACGCCGTCCGTCCATGAGCTACGGAAACAATGCATTCATAACAAACGTACTACACCGTGTTTTTATTGATTTCCGTTAAATTAAAGGGATTATTTAGGTCAAAAATAATCAATTTGTCTAAGAAACTAACCTTAACTCTTACTGTTATTGAGTTATTAAAAAAATAAGTTTAATGACTGAACAAGTGTATTGCAACCTTTATTATAATCAAACCGCGATTAGAACGGGATTTGAAAGTACTGTTGACACGACAGTGTGTAAGTCAATCTAGGATATATTCATAGTTAAATCAATATTTTTGTAGTTTAAATTCAGAGACTTACATGTAATAGATTAATTAATTACTCGGGACATCCACAAACAACTCTTTTCTTGATAAATATTGTATCATTTGTTGTGTCAACAGTACTTTCGAATCCCTTTCTGATTCCGGTTTGATAATCAAGGATCGGACAAACGCCCGTCATTCTGAAAACATAACCCTGTTCCATAAAGTAGAGACTTCTTTATCTTATGTTATGATATTAACATATTTTACTTTATAAGATATTTTTTGAATAACAATAACACTAAGTATTTATTTAGGCGATCCCAACTCTTTCTTACTTGTACACATCATGATTGTAACCAATAAACGAATTAGAATTTTTGATTTTGAATTATTATTAGTGTTAGTGACCAATGTCATAAATTCATAATCGTGGTGTGTACAAGTTAGAAGGAATTGGAATTTCTTAAATAGATACTTTGTGATAGATTTATTAAAAAGACATCTTATACAATAAAATATATTAACATCATAAGATAAAGAAGTCTCTACTGTTTGGAACAGGGTTATGTTTTCAAAATGACGGGCGTTTTTCCGATCCTTGTTGATAATACATCCTAATGAAACTTATTTTGACATGTGCCGTCAGTCACCTGAGATCTTATTCTTAAGGTTATCTCACACTTGCTATTTCAATTATTATGTATCAAAAGGAAAAAAAATTTTTTTTTACAAATTAAACAAAAGCCGATATACTAGGCAACTTCTATTAATGTCCCAAATAACCTGTCCTATTTAACGGAAATCAATAAAAACACGGTGTATAAAGTCATTACATTAAATATAAATGTTCTGACTCTACCCCCAGGACTCGGTAACTACCTCAAGTATTCACAAATGTCTCCTACAAGTAAGCAAGCCGCTAATTATTGTTTGTCCCTTTCACTCTTATAGACATATTAATAAGACCGAAAGCGACAACCGATACTTAGCGTCTTGTTAAATTGGGAGACGTTTATGAATAAGGGGGTAAGTCTATTATGCAGTTAGTTCATCATTAATATATGTAGGTACATTTTTTACTTATTTTATTATAATATAGGAACTATTAAATATTCAGAAACTCATATTTCTGACTAAAAACTATTTGTTTTTTTTGTTGTACGTTTGTGCAAGATGGTATTTGTAAAAATAAGTCCCTCTGAGTTCTGATTGAGATTGGCGGAAAAATTATAAGACTTCTTCTTGTGTCACTGTAGTTTTAATTCATAGTACATTACTATAGAGGACGGGAAACGAAGGGTTACAGGCCAAGTAGATATATCTGGCCGAAGGAACTGAGGCCAGATAGGAATACGCGGCCTGTAACCCTGTTTCTCGCCGAGATTTGTATAGTGCTTTTCTCAAACTTGCCATGAAATAAAACTAACTAATTTCAACGAACCATACTATTTGATTTGTAAATAAACCAATAGTACAGTATCGTACAACATAAAAAAAAAACATTCTACGCCTAACTTTTCTTTTTAATCTGTTTGAGGTATCCTTTTACCTGGTGGTATAGATTAGGTTTTTTTTTTTCTGTGGCTGAATGTCAAGACATAGTGTCACAATTTGACGTTTCAAAACAAAAGACAGTTTGTTTGCAGTCCTAGGTGTGAAATAAATACATGAAATCTCTTTACATATCATCTTAGCATATGCCACCGGATACATAGTATTTCCGGGTTTAATTTAAAGTAAGTAACATCAACATTCCGTAGCCAGTTTGAGAAAATATATTTTAATATCGTATATTAACAATTCGAAACTGTTGCTATACCTTTTGTCTGTTTGAGTAATACACAATAAATTTTACAGGCGTTTAATTCGCCAACGAGCTAATAGATGGCGCTAGTAGTAGGACTAACTCTGTGGCAATCCATTATTATTTTACTTTGTCCGTGATTTTATTTACAATATGAATAATTAATTATACACGGTGGGCCCGAGGAACCCGACCAACTTTAACTACCGATTCTAAAGCCTATTTGGAGCATATAATGTGCATGACCTGCAGTCCAATTACGCATAATTTTCGAGATATTCATTATTTTAATCAAAACTGAAATTCTAAAATCTCCAGTCTAACGCACCCTAAGAACATCACGTGCATAGTGAGTTTAAAAAAATTTTGCGACTTGACAAGCACAATTTTCAGTATTTCTGGCCAGTTAGTACCTTAGTACCTATCGAAGAGTTTGTCATCCAAATAAAAAAGGTTTCTTTCGTCACTATGAATATTTATTTTAATTGTAATGAGCATGGGAGCTTGAAGTTTGAGTGTAGTTATTTTTTCTCATTCCTAGGCGTACTTTAACATTATACTTTTATCTTTAATTTATCAGAAATAATACTATTCACTTATCAGTGCTCAATTACAAGAGTGCAAACTATTTACGCTGATACTCGTAACTGGCCCATACCTAGTTTGAAATTAATGTGACTGATATGTCAACGTCAAAAAGTTGGTCAAAAAGATTGCTGATTGTCACGCAAAATCACATTGCAAATAAAGTGTTACTTCTGTTTAAATAAATAATCGCTTTGCCACCGCGTTATTCTTCGCACGAATTAGCAGATATCCATTTTATTTACGGATTTTGTGACGGCAACTCCCATGAAGCAGTTGTTGAGTTTAGGACCAGGTATCAAACTCGTCGTGTGCCGCACCATGCTACGTTTGTGGATGACGATTTTCTGAACTAGGTCTTGGAAAAATTCGTTATGAAAGAGTGATCAATCTGGATTTACATACGGAGAACCGGATAATGAACATGATCACGGAAGATCCGACGTTGTCATCGAGAGCCGTTGCTCGGATTGTAGGAGTTAATTACAGGGTCGTATTAAAATTATGGAAAAGGTACGGTCTTCACCCTTTTCACTATCGAAAAGTACAAGGGTTGTTAAATAACGATGGGCTTGCTAGAATCGCATATTGTCAAATAATGAATCAGAAACTCGTAGAAGATCCCGGACTTCTCAACAAGATATTGTGGTCTGACGAATCTTTATTTACAAGAGAAGGAGTATTCAATTCTCACAACCTACACATGTGGCTTCCAGAAAATCCTCATGCAAAGCGAGAAAATGCCTTCCAACTTAAATAGGGTTCACATTTTGAAAATTTGATTAATTATTAAAAATTCGTTGTTTGCATTGGGTTTCTTTTCTTTTGCTAGTATAACTAATTTCAAATAAAAAATATCATCTAACAATGTGAAAGTACTAAATATGGTTTCACTAGCATAATCGCTTTTACTTTGGTTACGAATTTACGATATTGAAATTTATTTAGATACAATTAATTATTTTTACCTTTGGCCGTGGCCGTATGGTGACGGCAGTAAGAATACATTTGTCACCACGCCAACTCCTCCTGCGGGTGTCGTAAAAGTCGACTAAGGGATTGAAGTTTAGTGTCACTGACCATTACTTGATAGAAAAAAATTATGATGGGCAGTGGCGTCATCATAGTGGACACATTACTGCGATCGCCAATCCGCTTGCCAGGCGTGGCGATTATGGGCATTTACCTCCTAATGCGTCTATACGCATAGGTAATAGGAGAGGACTACGTCCAGCAGTGGACTATCATAGGCTGATGATGATGATTTTTACCTTTTATGTACCTAAATGATTGGCATTATGAACTCAATAAATTGAGATGTTTCGGTCGATTCACTTAAACGGGCATTTTCGCGAGAAGAGATACAAAAACTTATTTTTCTGAAACAGGTAAATTTTATGTTTTTCCTGCTCAGAATGACGAGCTCTTTCGATCCTACTAGAAGAAAAAAAGTGTCCCAACTTTTTGTTTCTATTACGTAACCATTTTTCAAATACTTTGTACAGCGGTTACAAAGTGGAGAGCATGTAAAATGTATGAAAAATGTGGGACCATTTTTTTCTTGTACTTTTTTTTCTCCTAGATTGAAAGAACTCGTTATTCTGAGTAGGAAAAACATCAAATTTACCTACGTTAAAAAAAATTTTTTTTGGATCTCTTCTCGCGAAAATGCCCAAACACGAACATGCTTGACCTACCCATAAGACTTTTGTTGTCATGTCACAATGACATGACATGACACATACCGCGACGCCGCTCGCCGTACATCGTTTTATGTCGGAATGATTCGTAAAATGTCGGTTTTCGCCAAAGGAGAAGAATATCTTTCTCTCATTCACTCAACTAAAGATTTGTTTACAAGGAAGTGCTAAATTTAATTGATTTACTTTATTCTAAAAAACAAAATTGTTAGGATACTTAATTAGACCTATGTTGATATAACATTAATTACTCGTAATATCTTCAGGAATACCCTGTTTGAATCTGTCGGGTTCCTCGGGCCCACCGTGTATATATGAATTGATTATTATAATGTAAATTTTTATTAGCCTTTAAAGACAATAATATCTCACATAAAATTAATTCATTGTATGAGAATATAATTTTTCTAAGTTTAATCTTCCGCTCACAAGATGGCGTTACTAGTATTGCATTTTTCATGTTGTTTCCTTTATAGGGCACCGGTCTCAAAAACGACCACTCTATAACACTGTATTTAGTTTTTTTTTTTCTTACACGGATTTTTTTGTACTACAGGATGGCGTTGAGGCTTGAATTCAGGATTTTTAAAAGTCTTGCCCGTTGAAGGTTTCACCAAACTCACCGGAAAAGCCTCGTGTAAGGTCACTTGCGTCTCCAAAGGCGCCAACTTGACGGTACAGGATCCGAGGAGGGAGTCCTTGGAGAACCATCCGCTGCAACACAGAAGGTTGTAAGCGCCGCATATGTTACATCTGCGGCGCGCCCTTTACCAATTGCCCTTGCGAACTTAGCCCAGCGTTTCATAGAAGTTACAAACCTTTTTATGATCTAAAGCTTATTTTTACAAAATAAAAAAATAATATTTTTTAACATAGGTCTTTTTCATTCTATGTTACCATTTTCATGTGAATTCTACACAGAATCACAAGAATAATTCGATCCTAATAGAAGAAAAATAAAACACGAAATTTGCATAAATTTTGCGATCCTTACATTGCGTTATCGTCATACAAAATGTATGATAAAATGGTAACGAAACGGAAAAAATCTTGAAACATTTTTTTCTCCTAGATCGACAAGAGCCACAGATTCTAAGTAGTAATCATACAAAAATGTCCAAATAAAAAAAGTTTGAGGGACAACCTCAAATCTACTGGAATGTAAACGAGTAACAATGACGGCAGATAAACCTTACGCAGTCTTCGCTCGCTATTTTAAAAACGTGTTTATGTGTAGTTTTTAAGTGTTTTGGGATAAAACAAAAATAATAAATAAAATGGCTTGTAAAGATGGCTACTACTAGAGACATCTAGTGAGAGAACTATGGAGTCTAGAAGTTTACTGCAGTTGCAGTACACCGTCGTGGTATAAAAAAAGTTTTTCATGGTACTCTTGTTGTTACTACGGAACATCTAATTTATAGATCTCACTTTTACAGTTGGCGGAAAAAGTGCGTGCCCATTTGATGAAAACCTATATACGAAACTTTTATAAACCTTTAGGTTGCATTTGTTGTCACTGATGTTCCTATGAAAACGATTATTTGAAACTTGTAATTTTTATGAAACGAGCACCAAGCTATCCTAGTATTTGGTTAGTATAGTGCCATAACCAAGTGTGTTATTTGTGCCA
This sequence comes from Thaumatotibia leucotreta, assembly GCA_025490895.1. Taxonomy (NCBI): domain Eukaryota; kingdom Metazoa; phylum Arthropoda; class Insecta; order Lepidoptera; family Tortricidae; genus Thaumatotibia; species Thaumatotibia leucotreta. The sequence goes on from JALPQI010008665.1 coordinate 57,390, forward strand.
AATATGACATTCAAGTAAGCATAGAAAATAAAAGAAATACATTAAATTAACCTTAATGATTTAAACATGTGAAATTTTGCGCGCAGTTTCATTACTTTGGGACCCTTGGATCAATTTATTCCATAGATCTAACAAACGCCGCAATGAAACGTGCATACAAAGTCTTGCGTGACTAAATAGGGCTTTAAGCAATCAAAATAATAGACGACATATAAAGTGACATGGTGCTAGGCGCAACGCATACATAATTAGTACACCTTAAAACTAGAATATGCATATAAGTGCAATATAGTGAAAGTATTCGTCTAAATATAAGCAGATGAACTATATTGCATACGTTAGAAATCACAGACAGATGTTTATAGATTAGCTAATTCTAATAAATGCATTTACATTAAACAATTAACATAATTACGCGAATAAATATAAATAATGATTAATAATTAATAAAACCCCCATTATAGATCAACGTTTCTCAATTTAGCAAGCCAATGAGTATTGTCCCTTTCGATCTTTTAGACATTTTGATAAGACTGAAAGGGACAAAATAAAACTTATCGGCTCGCTAAATCAGAAAACGTTTATGAATAACGGCGTGGCAATTTTCATCCAAAGTAAGCTTAATTCTCGACTGTTTTACAATTAAGCCTAATTTAGATATTTATTTTGAAGTCATAACGTTACTTCTGTCATAAGAAAGAATAACTTATCGATAAAATAATATCTAATGGAAGTCGGTAGCAAAATTGTGTTCGTGCTACCGTGATTTCTAGGGTAAATCTATTGTTTATGCTTATGATCCAAGTTTAAGTGTTACATTATATCTACATAACTATCATTTTAATATCTAGATGTATGTATGTAGTATGTAGGGTATGTAAATGTGAAACTGCACAGTTAATAAATAAACACGCTAGAATTTGGTTGCCTACATTAAAATCTTGCATGGAATTGCCCTTATAGTATGTCAGTTAATCAACTTTCTTCTGTCTGTTATTGCCATGGTTACGGTATCCTAAGTAACGCTGGTTTTATGCAAAATTATGAAAACATGCATATAGGTCTCCTACCTATATACTTCGTTTTATTTAAGATTAGAATTATCTGTCAAACGGGTGAACAAAGAAGCAGTGGTCGTAAACCTTCCTTCTTCGATTTCGGCCGATACCACTGAATTTCTCGGAACTTATGTATATACATATCATTTGATATTTACCGATAGCTGAACGCATAGTTTTCACATTTATTATTAATTTGTTGGCAAAACTGTATTTAAAAAAGTTATAAGTGTTTTATAAGCAAGATGGGGGCAATTTAGAAAAAAGATATATATTGAAAGTTTTCGTTTAGTGTTTGGCGGTTTTTAACAAAGGTTTTTTTTTTTATTTGTAACTAATATCGTACCGATTTTACATCTACTGAATTTAATGAAGTTTACAGTCTAAAATTTAACAATATTTGCATATTTAATCTGGCTTACATTATGCACTCCCAATTCTTAAAAGTCATGCATTTAAGGATTAAAACTAGGGCTCGCGGTCGTGTCCGGGTTTCGTGTCAACGTTTCTCATACCCGTGTTCGTGTTACACGTACACGGGTTTCTGACCCGATTTACACGGATAATTAAAGTCCGTGTAAATAATACCCGTCTACACGGGTACACGGATGCACGGGTATTACTTACACGGACTTTAATTACCCGCGGGTTCGGGGACGTCTTTGACGAGAAGCGTACGAATGGGTCGTGAGACTTAAGAACTACCTATAGCAGAAATAAATTGCTAAGCGGAAGGCTAATTGTGTCAATAGACCTTATTACGTAACAGATAGTGTCGAAATTTATAAAACATTAATTAAAAAGTTATATCGGCTGACCTTTCCTGAACAGGTAGTGTTTTGTAACAGGTTACATTCAATAATAGACCTTATTTGCATTTGTTCAAATTATTTCGAACCCGTTCGGTTCAGTCTTAAGTACCCGGGCACCCGGGTAGCACGCGGTTTCGTGTAAACGGTATCCGTGTATTGGACACGGACACGGGTACCCGGCGGGTTCGTGTAATTCGGGTTCTTAGTACCGTCGGGCTTAAGAACACGGGTATCCGGTTTGGCGGGTTACACGTGTACCGTGAGCCCTAATTAAAACTATCGGTATAAAAGCGGACACGGTGTCATAAAGACTGAGCAGATAACAATACTAAGACAACCCTACGCATCGGCAACGTCGTTTAGTATTTATTTTGTCGCCATTATAGGCGGCTTTAATCTGGGATGCTCTAATGTAGTTTGAATTTGGTAACAAATTAGAAAATAAAACTCAGATGACATACATAGTTTTATTCACTGTCAGTCGAAGAGTCCGAGGACTCGGAACCACCAACGTTTATAATATTTTTTTCCACAGTGTTATCTATTACATTATCTAATTTCATTTAAAAATTATATTCTTTTAAAATGTTATATACCGTAGCCAACGATATGCCAGCAGTCTCAGCGGTCTTTTTCACACGTTCCGATTTAGTGGGATATTCCTTTCTATGGCACATTTTTTAATTTGTAAATATTCACCACCATCCGCTTTTCACTGGTAGTCACAGGATTTTGCTTTCATCCATTTTAAATGTGCACCAACAAACAAAATATCTAAATAGATCAACAATTAATAACGAAATTGAACAAAAACGATAACAACAATCTTTAAGTAAGCTAACAGCAATATAAAACACAACCGACTCAACCGACAACAATATGAGGTCGAATGACAGACAGTGACATTTTAAAATTGTGTGAGAACTCTGCCTCTTTAGGGTTTTTAATGTACAACCTTTCCATGAAAAATTGCAAACGCAATTTATTAAAATTATTATCTTTTCATCTTAGGATATAAATTAACTAACATTATGTTTCTTATCTGTTCACAACACTGAGTAATGTGTATTAATATAGCATGATAATAAATTCGTGATATTTAATAAATCGTATTTACTGTTCGATCCGCAGAATTTGCCTGTAAAAAAACCTTATATCTCGTTCTGCGAAGGTCTTTCTAATGCTAAAAAAAACGAAGTATAGATAGGTAGGGTATTTGTAGGTGGCCCATTAAAGAAAGGGCTTATATTATAGGTATAATTTAAGTAACATAATTTTGCATAAAACCAGGGTTACTCAAGTAATAACAGACAGAAAAAACTTGATTCACCCTTATAATACAATATATTGGACTCACCCTTTAGAATAGACTTCGAACTTGATGCCATGTCGCTTGAAGACCCTTAAACAGGGGCGAGAAGAGCGGTGTATGGCGAGAGGGAACACGGCGTTGTACTCCGGGTTGTTGGTGTCTTTCACCTGCGACGTGCGGTCCGATACTGGCGCTTCCTGGAATGTATGGTTAACTATTTATTTCATTTATTACATAATACAGGGTTACCTTTTCATCAGTACAATAAATAAACTATCACCGTTTTTAGAGTTCCTTAGTAAACTAGAAACCCAAAATGCAAAGTGATAGAATATAATATAGAAAAAATATTTTTTTTCGAGTACCTTTCCTAATAGTAAAGCGGAGATGATATTTTTTTATTTTACTGTATCCCTATAAATAAATAATTAAATAAATAAATAAATATCTTGGGACATCTTACACAAATCGACCTGTCCCACGGTAAGCTCAATTAAGGCTTGTGATGTGGGT
>JALPQI010008666.1:0-60021 GCA_025490895.1 Thaumatotibia leucotreta
TCATATTGCATTATTTAGTACCGAATTTGTACTATTTGGTACCTCTTGTAAAAAAATTTGTACCTCCTCCATTTCAAAATTATACTTCAAACAGTCTGGTCCCGCCATTATAACGTTATAATGGCGGAACAAGGTCCTGAATTCGATCGATTCATATTGCATTATTTAGTACTGAATTTGTACTATTTGGTACCTATTGTAAAAAAAATTGTACCTCTTCCATTTCAAAATTATACTTCAAATAGTCTGGTCCCGCCATTATAACGTTATAATGGCGGAACCAGGTCCTGAATTCTGTCCATATTTTGTCGATTCATATTGCATTATTTAGTACCGAATTTGTACTATTTGGTACCTCTTGTAAAAAAAAATTGTACCTCTTTCATTTCAAAATTATATTTGAAATAGTCTGGTTCCGCCAGACCATTTGAACCATACTTTTTTTTAATAATTTTTGTAATGGAAGAGGTACTAATTTTTTTACAAGAGGTACCAAATAGTACAAATTTGGTACTTAAATAATGCAATACGAATCATCAGAATATGGACAGAATTCAGGACCTGGTTCCGCCATTATAACGTTATAATGGCGGGACCAGACTATTTGATGTGTAATTTTGAAATGGAAGAGGTACAATTTTTTTTACAACAGGTACCAAATAGTACAAATTCAGTACTAAATAATGCAATATGAATCGATCGCATTCAGGACCTGGTTCCGCCATTATAACGTTATAATGGCGGGGACCAGACTGTTTGAAGTATAATTTTGAAACAGAGGAGGTACTAATTTTTTTACAAGAGGTACCAAATAGTACAAATTCGGTACTAAATAATGCAATATGAATCGACAGAATATGGACAGAATTCAGGACTGGTTCCGCCATTATAACGTTATAATGGCGGGACCAGACTGATTGAATATAACTTTGAAATAGAAGAGGTACAAATTTTTTTACAACAGGTACCAAATAGTACAAATTAAGTACTAAATAATGCAATATAAATCGATCGAATTCAGGATGTGGTCCCGCCATTATAACGGTTACGTTAAAAACCTGACAAAAATTAAAGTTTTTTAATTTCTCGCTAATTGAGTGTTCCTATAAGTGTAAAAAGCTTATCTACGTGGCCGGCGGCTGCTTGCTGCAGTGGACATCCATCGGGGAGGTCCGACATAAACAAGATGGCGTCATACCGATGTGCTCAGTACCAGTGCTCAGTGTCAGTAGGATAACTCGAGTCATTAAAAGCCACTCTCGTTAGTAATACCGTACTTACCTTTCTAGATGCACAATGTACTATAATTGCAGCCTGGTCCGTAACGACAATGAAGTACGATATCTATAGCAATTAAAGTTTGATCGTCGTTTTTATATTATATTATCGCTATAATTTTAAATTAAAACTCAAACAGGGTTTTTATTGAAATGTTGTCTTTAATTAGTCCTTAATTGTCTTACAAACCTGACAAAAATTAAAGTTTTTTTTAATTTCTCGCTAGTGTAAAAAGCTCCTCTGCGTGGCCGGGGGCTGCTTGCTGCAGTGGACATCCATCGGGGAGGTCTGACATAAACAGCCTCCGTAGTCTCGTTTTGTCAGCCTCCGTAGCCTAGTTGGTAGTGACCCTGCCTACGAAGCTGGATGTTCCGGGTTCGAATCCCGGCGAGGGCATTATTTGTGTATTTATTTATCACAAATATTTGTTCCTTGGTCATGGCTGTCTATGTATTTAAGTATCTATATGTATGTATCTATTATATATATCGTCGCCTAGTACCCACATCACAAACCTTAATTGAGCTTACCGTGGGACTTGTGTAAGATGTCCCAAAATATTTATTTATTATTTATTATTATTTTCAGAGGTTTTTTATATCTCAGCATAAGCTGGTTATTACTGCCATTTACGGGCCGAAGCCAAGTAGATGACATAATATAGGTCTACTATTAATTGAAAATTGGTGAATTATTCTGTCCGTGTGTCGTCTATTTGCAAAAACTTTCGCACGATTCTGCAGGTATTCAGTATTGCAGCTTTCTGCAACTGCATATAGATGGTCGGTTTCAAATTAATGAGTTTCAGACTATGGTGCAGATATTTAGGGATGACGCCGGTTGTTGACAGAACTATGGGGACTATATATACTTTCTCTTGATTCCATATCCTTGTGACTTCTTCTTTCAGGTCAGTATATTATTTATTATTATGTTTGTATCTCCTTGAGGATCACGGGCTTACAAATCCCGGTTTTTTGATAGGCTTGCGCGGGGATATAGATCCAACACGTAGAGGCCCTTTGGAGAAATTTGCTGTGTTGTACACCTGCTGCAACCCATTCACGGGCACAAATACATATCCGTAAACCGGTCCCAGCAGGCGTTTAGAGACTATTGAGAAGTAAAGCAAAATACTAATGGGCTATGGTGATGGAGGATGGATGGATCAGAAATGGAACTATAGAAAAGAGGTCCGGACACCTGCCATAACATTGATTTCTCTTTGCTATCGAGGCTAGCGTTGAAAATTTCCGGATTAAATCCCGTTTCTTTCCAAGCAGCTTGTTTTTTTCCGGATTTTTTCGACAAAATTAATGAAATTTTCCACTTTAATTTTCAACTCTAAACCAAGGAGATTTAGGTCTAATTTTCATTTATACCAGGAGAACGCGATGTCACTGACGAAAAATCTATTGAAACAAATGGCAAGGAGTGACAGTGACAGTGACCTTGATTACTTCTTGACTAGATGGGCCCCCGTAAATGCCGTCACAAGAGACAGCCAGGGGCAACACCGGTGTAGGCGGCTCAGGAGTGTAGAGAGGTGTACACCGCTTTCTGCGCAGTGGCTTGACAGCCGCTGCACCAACTCGCGACTTACGCAAATTTACACTTCCACCCCTGGAGCATATAGCTCTGACGACTCCTCTCTGGACGGCCAGTTAAGGCAAGTCAGAGCTGAGAGTCCTGCGGGTCCCCTTGGGGTTCCACTCCGACCGACGAAGACACGCCGGAGGCGGGGACCCTGACCGACTCTCGGGAGCATGAGGGTCCGTGGGGTCGTTACTCCCCAACAGCTCGCTACAAGCTGCCCTGCGGCTTTATTATTATTATGTATATACTTTTTATATTTTCTCTCCGCCAGGAGGTAATTTTTTTTTTCATATCCGCGAGCTTTTGGCCAAACGAATATAAAAATAATAATGACAGAAAAGTATTCTAGGCTTTACTGGTCTAAAGTTAGAAATTTGCGAACGATTCTGCACGTGTTCATGATGGTAGCTTTTTGTAGGAGAATATATGTGAGTGGGTGAATATTGAGGGTTTTGAGACTGGAATGCAAGGTACGGGGGATGACACCTGTGGACGAAACTACAATCGGAATAGTCTTTACAATGTTAACGCGCCATTGATTTTTAATTTCTATGGACAAGTCCGTGTATTTACTGATCTTTTCAGTGTTAGTTGACGTGAGATTGTGGGTGTTGGGTATGGCTATGTCGATCAGATAAACAGTTTTTGCAGTCTTGTCGAGAAGTGTGATGTCAGGTCTATTGAAGTGTACGGTCTTGTCTGTAATGATAGTTCTGTCCCAGTAGAGTTTGTAATTATTATTATCATACCGATGTGCTCAGTGCCGAGTAGCACGGCGCGCCAGTAGGCCTTCTCCACGTCGCAGGCCGCCGGGGGCTGCTTGCTCGGCTCGAAGTGGGCGTCCATCAGGGAGGTCGCGATCTGTCAGTACAGAGCACGATTAATTGACACCCAGATAAGATGCAGTGGGTCATTGTCAGTCCGAAAAACAAAAGTTGTCCACTCAGTGGTCAAAAGTTCACAGCTTTTATAAATATATGTTACCATTTGATCGCATAGGGCTATAGACCGGGGCAAAGAGAATAAAATCACTACGTGGACCGGGGAACCTAGTTGTACCGCCAATTATTGTATCCCAAAATGAGTACAGGAATTCCTTAACTTTAGGTATGTCCACCGAAAAAACGATAACCTAAATATGACGATGAACCAAAAGCAAATTTTATGTTAAAATAAAAGGAAAATCATAACAATATTGTATATCTGGCCATTTTTCCGCAACTTGACATCAAACGTGCTTATTTTCGTGATCCTAACACTACCAACGTATTCCAAAATTACGCGCTTTCAGACCACAATCTTGTTTTTATTACGAACTTAAAACCATCATACATTCTACTCATAAAAAGCTATCGTACGAAAAAATAAAGTGACAAAAAATATTTAACCGGTTTAGCAATAGGGATGATGACGGTAGTTAGAATAAATTATTTAACTTTATGCACGACATAATACAGGAAGAAATTATTACTAAGATGTAGATTGCAGTAATTTATGTACAGAACTTCTATTTAATAAATTGAAAAGAACTTAAAAGAGTACGTCATTTGGCAGTATACAAACGTGACGTCACTTTTGAGTATTTCATTTAAAATTCCATAGTGGTGATCGTTTTGACAGTTCGAAAAAAGATGCTGATTTGACTTGCCAGTCATCATGCCTATTACAATGTCTAAACGTTACCTTTTTGAAAGTGGCCAGATTCATAGTCCGGCTTTGCACGATACAATCCTCGGCTTCACAAATGTCATATATAGTTAACAATGTTTAATTACCTTTTTGAAAGTGGCCAGATTCATAGTCCGGCCTTGCACGATACAATTCTCGGCTTCACAGATGTCATATATAGTTAACAATGTTTAATTACCTTTTTGAAAGTGGCCAGATTCATAGTCCGGCCTTGCACGATACAATCCTCGGCTTCACAGATGTCATATATAGTTAACAATGTTTAATTACCTTTTTGAAAGTGGCCAGATTCATAGTCCTGCCTTGCACGATACAATCCTCGGCTTCACAGATGTCATATATAGTTAACAATGTTTAATTACCTTTTTGAAAGTGGCCAGATTCATAGTCCTGCCTTGCACGATACAATCCTCGGCTTCACAGATGTCATATATAGTTAACAATGTTTAATTACCTTTTTGAAAGTGGCCAGATTCATAGTCCTGCCTTGCACAATACAATCCTCGGCTTCACAGATGTCATATATAGTTAACAATGTTTAATTACCTTTTTGAAAGTGGCCAGATTCATAGTCCTGCCTTGCACGATACAATCCTCGGCTTCACAGATGTCATATATAGTTAACAATGTTTAATTACCTTTTTGAAAGTGGCCAGATTCATAGTCCTGCCTTGCACGATACAATCCTCGGCTTCACAGATGTCATATATAGTTAACAATGTTTAATTACCTTTTTGAAAGTGGCCAGATTCATAGTCCGGCCTTGCACGATACAATCTTCGGCCTCATGCAGCGCGCCCGCGAGGTTGCTGTCCTCGCCCTCGTCATCGGACTCCGACTCGCACTCGGTGCCTAACAACCGTTCCTGCCGCTGGAACGGATTGCGAGCACGCTCGAGCATTCGCTGGTATTTTGTGGTCCAACATTTCTCCACTTCGGCCATTATGTTTTGACGCTCCTCTGCAGACAAATCAGAATTCAAGCTAAGCTTGGTTAAGGAAATCTTATTAACATTAGAAACATGTATGTTTGCATCATCATCATATCAGCCGAAAGACGTCCACTGCTGAACATAGGCCTCCCCCAATGATTGCCACAATGACCGGTCCTGCGCCACCCGCATCCAGCGGACTCCTGCGACCTTCACCAGGTCATATGTATGTTTGCATAGTTTAGCCTAATTTTACATAGAACTAGCGTGACTCAGAAGACGGCAACCATGGCTATAACAGACAGAAATGGATTGATACGCCCCTTTCTGCAACCATATGTTATATAACATGGACGTCTAACGGCAGCTCAAAAATGCCCCCAAAAACGATTGTTCAATTGTACCAAGATGGGCAGGAAATAGCGCTTGTTTTTACACTGCACACATTTTGGCGCAACATCTTTGAGAAATGTTTATAAAATATAGCCAATCAAAACTTTGATGGACCAATCGCAACTACTTTTAAATGACATTGAAATTCATTACCATAATGCATTGAAGAGGGGGTGACATTTGATAACTAAAAATTAGGACCGTTTTTGAAAGGCAATGAATTGAAGAGGGGGTGACATTTGATAACTAAAAATTAGGACCATTTTTGAAAGGCAATTAATTTAGTATGGCGTGCGGCTTCCATGTTTTATTTGTTCGTAGCTTGGCTTACACAACTGATATCGAAATCAAAATAACGTCATTTTTTTTTTCAAAAAGTATGGGTTTGATTCCTGGGCCGAGTACACGTGTTTTGTAAGTGTATGAGACTGAAGACAAAAATTCGCTATCAGTTATGGTTTACAAAACCTCCCTACTGACCCATTTAGATTAATCAGTTAATCACCCTGTAAATACAGGAAATGCCGCCAGCATCCTCGGTACAATGCCACAAGGGCCAATCTTAAATATAGGTTAAGGTAAGTATTAGTTAGATTTAATCAACATCATATAAATTGTACAGTTATGAAAATAAATATGGTAAAAAAATATATAACAGGTTGAAATATATTCACTTGTAACTAAAGTTAAAATTATTTTCTTTGTTTGTTTGTTTTATTAATCATACCTAATGTTCTAGTTTAGCGTCCTGAATAAATAATATTTCATTTCATTTCATTTAAAGTAGGTACCAACTAGTTATACTGCCATATCTCAGACAGCCCCGTTGTGTGACTGCGTGAGTTACGCGTGTACAGACATACCCGTACGCACACATAGACACTGACAAATGTTTGATTGAGTATTTTGTATGCCGTGTCTGCCCTGTGCTCTAGTCCTGATTAAAATAGGGACTTGGGTCCCTATGCTCTCTAAAGTAAGAGGGACCCAGGTCCCCATTGTAAATATACTCACGATCGGAAAGCGTGGCGTACGGCAGCAGATATCTCATGTAGATCGGGTCAAGTTTCCTCTCCGGATGCTGCAGCTTGCTCAGTTTCATCTCATCGGCGACGCGACCCCATCGCTTGCGCTGGATGACGGTACTAAGGCCGCCATTACGTTCCACTGCGTGGTATAGCTTTGGAAGATTTACTTCGCTACCGTCCAGCTGAAATATTATTATTTAGTAAGCTGGCAGGCAAATAAAACTGATATGAGAATAAGAATAAGCCTGATCACTAGATAGTGATGATTGTGACAGTAATTATAGTCGAGTCAATAACATAGGGAACGATAGTTACACGATAACGTTCCAACCCACATGAGCTTGTCATTATAGTACATTGTGCATCAAGGGAGGTAAGTACTGCCTGTATATATATATTTTAAAGACAAACGGGTCTTAATCGCGTAAACTTACGTTTAATTATATCCTGACGTTTCGGGCATGACGTTACACCCGTGGTCGCAGGCAGACTGCGAACGTAAGTTTACGCGATTAATACCCGTTTGTCTTTAAGATATATTATGAATGATAATCGTGAAAGTTTAAATCAATATAAAGTGATATATTTCCGACAAGGGCGTTTGAATTTAGTATACCCTTCGGGTCCGAGAAAGAGACATCGGGCTTAGAATGACTGGTGACGTGGTGACACAATACACAGCAGCATTACCTTCGTGTATAATGGTGACTAGGGTCACCGTCGTATTGGGGACCCAGGTCCTCATAACAGGGTACTTACGAGAGGGGACCTCGCGAACACGACGCTCTGAGTCCTCAAATGCGCTTTGATGGCCGCCAGCTCCTGCGCCTGGACACAGGTCCCCAACGGCTGTACATCTTCGAGATGTATTGGTATATCACAACGAAGCGAATGGCTCTATTATGATAGTCAATATAGTGGAATTTTGGTCCTTATAATGTAGGGAACTCGGGTTACTGTTACGATATTAACTCACGTCACTATTATGAGTGAATGGGGGTACATTTATATTGGGGACCCAGGTCCTCAATACAAAATTTGTACTTACGAGAGGGGACCTCGCGAATACGACGCTCTGGGTCCTCAAATGCGCCTTGATGGCCACCACCCACCAGCTCCCTGGACATAGGTCCCCAACGGCTGTACATCTTGGAGATGTATTGGTATATCACAACGAAGCGAATGGCTTTATTATGATCAGAAATCGGATGGATGCGACATTCTTAGTGACTTACGTCATTTTGATGACATTTAGTATGAGATGTCGCACAAAAATCCGATCTCTGATTATGATAGTCATTATGGTGGGACTTTGGTATCTATAATGTAGGGGACTCGGGTCCCTGTACCGATTTTAACTCACGTCACTGTTATGAGTTTTATATTGGGGACCCAGGTCCTAAATACAAAATTTGTACTTACGAGAGGGGACCTCGCGAATACGACGCTCTGGGTCCTCAAATGCGCCTTGATGGCCGCCAGCTCCCTGGACACAGGTCCCCAACGGCTGTACATCTTCGAGATGTATTGGTATATCACGGCGAAGCGGATTGCCTCGCTTGTATTGCAGGGGGGCTTGAAACCCTCTGGGGGCACTATTTTACAGAGCCCGTATTTTGAGGCCTCAGGGGCGATTTTGTCGTAATATTTTATAGGGTCCTGGAAAAAAATGACGTATAGTAATTCAGATAACTTCTGACCGTGTTCTTTGTCTATTGATAGAAAACCGCAAGACGATACTGTATTTACATAAAAAAATTTACCGATTTTTTAAATTGCGTCTCTATCATCAAGCAATAAGATTCAATGTTTCCATAGAGGAGTTTTCTTTTTTACTTTTACGTCTTCCGCCCGACCTTGATGATTAAAAAAATTGTGTTTGAATAAGAATATTTTTTAAATTTACAATTTTTTTTAAAATAAGTGTCTGGTCGTAGAAAAAGTATTGTATGCAACATTGTTTAACTAACTCTGTAAATGATCGTGGCTACCCACGCCACTCACATGTTTTGACACCTCTTAAACAACGGTTGCATAAAATACTATTAACTATTAGTTTAAGATTTAAATATCTTATCGATAACAGTTAAGTCGATGTTTAATTTTGTCAATCTCTCGTTCTTGCTAGAAAAATATTTAGTTATAATTATAACTCCCAAAAAAACCATACGTACAAAATTCCATTGATCAACTTGCCCCACCACAAACTATTCAACTAACCCTACTTGTTTTGATTCCAATTTGCTACAACCAAATATCATAATACCCATGTTCTTAGAATGTCGCAATGTTAAAATAATTAGTCGTAAAATGTCTACATTCCAAAAAAAACTTATTTTCAGTACATCTAAATGCCAAAATGACATTGGCATATTGCATCTAATATCTATGTTAGGTTCATAATAACCAAAATTCAAAAAGACAGTTTCTCAGAATACCTAAAATGTTATTTACAGTAAGTATTATATTCCTTGCACTGTGTTTTATTATCAATTTTAACATTAAATTAGTTAAATAATGCCGACTATTTTTGAAAAACTACAGTCTTCATGGATACTGCATTTTAGGCATTTTGAGAAAGTGAAGTTCTGGTATTAGGTTAATTTGGCTTTTAGACATTTTTTGAGAATACGGCAAATTGAGAAGTAGGTTTGTAATTTCAAGTTTTAAACATTATAAGACTAATCCCAAAACAGGGATTTCGATGTTTTAGGAATGGTATTATGATATTAGGTTGTAGCGAACCGGAATCCTTGTTTTATCACAAAAAAAATAACAACTTAAAAATATGTTTACAGATAACTTCTAACCTGGAATTCCTCAGGCGTTGGATAAAAAGTAGGCGCCTCCAAAACAGAACCAGCCTTCTGTTCCAAATAGGCCTCCTCCCTTCCACTCTCCGTCGCCAAATTCCCCAATTCATTCTGCAACGCCGTCGGCAAGCAGCTGAAAAACTTATTCAACAACGCTGGACTATTCGAAAGGTTCTCTATAAGGTTCTTCTGCTTTTTATATATGTCATCTTTGGGTACTAAACCGACGCTTAGACAAGGTTTCCCGTCCTCTCTTTCCTTCTTCGGGTTGATTTTTAAGATGTAGGACATCTGTGGGACTGGGAGGGCGGCGTATTGTATGTCGGGGTCGGCGGGAGGCCGGCGGCGGAGGCCGGAGGGGGGCCGAGAGGCCTCCTGCTCGGCGTCGAACTCGTACACGTCTGGATTGGGTGGTGTTTCGCGGGCTGTTGTACTGGCGGAAAGATTTAGGGTTAAAGGACCAGCAGATTTGTATGGAGAGTGGACCAAAAACCAACAAAAATATGTAACATTGCACTCTAATTCAGTGTGATAAGAACGCCGTAACATATTTAAGAGCGGATTCTTTCGATACTTATTTTTGCACTTAACTGAACACAACTGTTGTCAAAATATGCTGCCAGTTCATATGTTTCGAATAAATAAATGGTATTGATAATACTTTGTTTAATGAAATAAACATATACAAATCACGCCTTAGAAGCGTCTATTATTGGCAAAATTTAGTTTATATTGATTTTGACACTAACATTTTTTATTTTAATGACAAACGGGTCTTAATCGCGTAAACTTACGTTTAATTATATCCTGACGTATCGAGTCTGCCTGCGACCACGGGTGTAACGTAAGGATATAATTAAACGTAAGTTTACGCGATTACCTAGATCCGTTTTGTCTTTAAAATATGAGTGATAATCGTGAAAATTTAAATCAATATAAAAAATTATACACAAAAAATATTTTATGTTAAATAGACTTTACACAAAATTCTTCATACAAAACGCCAATGGATTTGGATATGAAATCCAAATATTATTATTTATTATCTCGTGTCTGATAGAACTGTATTATTATTATTTATAACTGGCATTGAAAATAAACGTTTATTATTATTATTATGTTTGTATCTCTTTTTCATCACGGGCCTATAAATCCCGGTCTTTTGATAGGCTTGCGCGGGGATACAGATCCAACACGTAGAGGCCCTTTGGAGAAATTTGCTGTGTTTTATTATTATTATTGTATCTCCTTGGGAATCACGGGCTTACAAATCCCGGTTTTTTGATAGGCTTGCGCGGGGATACAGATCCATTATTATTATTATTATTAGTACTTACTTCCTGAGAAGTCGTGAGGGAGCGGCCTCCTCGGGGGTACTCTTGGCGGCTCGCTTTGGCTGAGTTTTCTTCTCCGTAGGAGTCTTAGCCGCTGGTTTCCTAGCAAAAAGTACTAATTTGCGATAAGTGTTGAAAGTGGGCTTTATTGCACGAGCGTCGGTGATGATAAGTATTTAAAGTCCATTCATCCTTAGTTGTCTTATTTAGTAAACAACTTTCTAACCTAAAAGTACACGTTTTCTTTTGTAAAATGTCATATTTGCCAATACCAAAATACCTGAGTCCTTATTTGTGCAGTCCGTCCGTAGTGATTATAATTAGTAAATTGAACGTATTGTGACCCCACACCTCGGAAGTTGGTGATCTTGGTCGTTTTTTCTTTGGTATATGACATCCAATATTCATAATTAGTAAATTGCCTAATTTTTAATCAAGGGTTTCCTTAATTAAAAATTAAACAATTCCTTCTGTTTAGAAGTTTATAACAAAAGCGTGTACTTTTAGGTTAGAAAGTTGTTTACTTAGATAAAACAACTAAGGATGAATGTCGTCACATAAATAATTACCAGATTAAAAATATTAAAACCGACTTCAACCAGTTTCTTCACCCATCATCACGGTTAGTAGTGAAGTCGATAAAAAAAATTATCGAAAAGTTGGCGTGATATTGAGTAAAGGTCTCTGCCCACTAGACCGTAGCATACCATGACCGTAGCATGAACGTATCAGACACGGAATGTTAGACGACACGGGCTACTATGCCCACTATAACGTGTGTACATCGTTTCATAGCCGTGCTAAGCCCGTTTAGTGACCGTTGCATCCGCGTCGCAACCACGTATCATCCGCGTTGCAACTACGTATCATCCCCGTAGTATGAGCGATTCATATCCGTCGTTATCGTTCGATTGTCTCAGTTTTATCAGTTTCAAATTGTTTTCACGCCCTTTAGACTACTATCGCTCTGCTAGTATTTTCCTAGGTGTTTATTTCTACACCTATTTTTCTGAGCAGACATCGTAAACTGCGATCGAAATCCATTGAAGTACTAGAGTTATTACTGGGTCAAATCAAAGTCAAAAATTATTTATTGAGTAGGCTTAGCAACAAGCAGAGTGAAAAATTTGGAGAGTTTTGGATAAAAATTGTAAATCCAATACAAAAATGTAAATAGAACGCGTATGCTCACCGTTTCGCCGCCTGCGCACACCGTACCGGCAACGTTGCGTGCCATGCACGTAGCGTGTCGGGACCGACAAAATATTCTCGCCGACAATTCTTGCCGGTCCGTGCATGGCACGCGACGGTCTTGGCCGGCGACGGGACGTCCTAGTGGGCAGAGTCTCATACTTTTCCATACAAAGAATATTTTTTTGTCTGATACGTTCATGCTACGGTCATGGTATGCTACGGTCTAGTGGGCAGAGACCTTTATTCGTCCATTTGTCGTGCACATGCTGCAAATTTATGACGTATATGGTTTTCTCGTGGATGCCATTGTCAGAACTGGACCAAATCGAAATGGGACCAATCGGTGAGCGTCAGCACTCAAATAAAAGAAGAATCTTCAAAATCGGTAAAATAAATTATTTAACATTATGCACGACATAATACACGAAGAAATTATTACTAAGACGTAGATTGCAGTAATTTTTGTACAGAACTTCTATTTAATAAATTGAAAAGAACTTAAAAGAGTACGTCATTTGGCAGTACTCAAACGTTACGTCACTTTTGAGTATTTCATATAAAATTCCATAGTGGTCATCGTTTTGACAGTTTCAAAAAAAGATGCTGATTTGACTTGCCAGTCATCATGCCTATCGTAGTACTGGGCAGCATACGTGTTCGAGTTAGAATTATCCCTAACTTTTAGATTTATTGGTGTGATGAAAAACGGGCGGTACAAGAATTATGAACTTACCTGCCTCTCGTCTCCTTCGGCACAGATTTCTTGCCGATACCCTTGCCTTTTACCCTCTTCGGTTTATCCTTAAATCATAAATCTGTGTTTGTAAATCATGTATCATAAACAGAGATCGGACAAATGTGCGTCATTGTTCGCAATAATATGGACATGACTCCAAAGTTGATTGAATAATCAATCATTTAGTCATTTTTAGAAAATTACCTATTTGACACCGGTAACTATGAAAACCTTTGCAAATAGTCATCATAATGCTTCGAAACCAAATTTCAAGAAATTATTCTTTTAATTATTAATTTAATCAACTTTGGAGTCTTGTCCATACTATTGCGAACAATGACGCACATTTTTCCGATCCCTGATCATAAATCTATATTAGTACATACAATTTCCGATGGATTTTTCCTATTTTGTTACCATTTTTCATACACTTTGTATGGCGGTAGCAAAGGAGGAAATCCGGAAAATGTATATAATATTTTAGGGCATTTTGTTTTCCTTTTGTGATCGAAAGAGCTCGTGATTCTGAGTAGAAATAACCTATAAATTCAAACGCTCACGGGACCAACGCCGAAATCACAAAAAAAACACTTGCCCAATGCCCACAAAATGTCGTTTTCCAGCAGTGGCCTAATACAGTCTGATGATGTAACCGAATACCGAGCGAATTTATGAATAATAATCAGCAAATTAAAGATTAAAAACCTACATAAGCCGATTTCTCCAAGATCCCCGATTTGTTTCGATCACTATGTTCCTCAAATCCTGTTTTCTGAATCCAAATTCTTGTAAATGAATGAAAATTACCAAAAGCGCCATACACGTACCTATAACATTTAAAGAGATCCCACGATTTCTCCAAGATCCCATCATCAGACCGCAACTTGGTGCCAACGGGACCATCTCGGGGTCATACACGTTCGATCACAAAAAAAAATCGGGACACGATTCTCGGAGATAACGGGTAAACATACAACAAAAATAAAAAAATTGAGAACCTCCTCCTTTTTTTGAAGTCGGTTAATAAAGGGTAATATTAAGGAACAAAAAGTGAAAATTACATTTAAATCCTTGCCCTCTGTATCACCATTCTGTAGTTTATCCTTCGGTTTGTCTTGTTTAGTGGGACTTTTCTGAACGATCACTTCCTTCTCAACTTCTATTTCTTTTTCAATTACATCTTGATTTTCTACCAATTGAACTTCGGGTTGCTTATCGTTAGTTTCCTCGCTCTTAATGTCGTTCTGCTGTGGGGTGTCTAGTGTGACGATATCTGTTAGCTCAGTGAGGTGCTCGGGACTATTTTCTCTAGTCATATCTGGCGGTACGCACCAATCGTCGATTCTATTGAAAAATATAAAAATATCACAAGGATTGTCACTTGAACAATTAAGGTTTTTGATACTTCTGCCACTATGGCGCGGTGAGATGTCAGCACTGTGGCATAAGGTCAAACGAACTGTCAAAATAAACAACGGAATTTAATTTTCTCAAACTTGCAATGAAATGTTGGCATTACGTACGTTAAATGAAACCAGGAAGTACCATCTCGCTGGTTCGATGATTGAACTTGAAATGTAAAGGCATTTCATAACTACTTACTTAGCAGTCTTGGGAACCGGAAGGAACTTGCTTTAAAAAGTTGAATACCAGAAATAACTTGTAAAGTGACAGAACATCTTGGCAATTCACCGTAAAAAAAAACTGATGTCTATGTCACCGAGTAAAAAATTATGTCAAATAGTTTTTAAAAAATGGACATGAAAGCTGTTTTTTTTATTATCTTGTAGATTCGTTTCGTTCTTTGACTTACGAGTATTTGTTTGTGTACTGTGAAAATCACTTTTAATTTTTTATTTCATTGCAAGTTTGAGAAAAGCACTAAACTAATCTTGGCGAGAAACAAGGTTCCTTACAGGCTGCGTATTTATATCTACTTGGCCTGTAACCCTTCGTTTCCCGTCCTCTATAGTAACGTACTATTTCGTTATATTTTTTATTACTTTAGGAATATCGTTTTCTAAAATAAATCAAAAAATCATTTCTAATTCAATTCTCATGAAATGTTCAAAGTTCTAGAAATTTCCTTTCGTACCAGTGACTTTGCGCCCCGGATTTAAAGCTCAATCTTCATTTCGGCGACCGTTTTCTATCGTAATCCATTACAAAATCAATACACTTCCAAATACAATAGCATTTTGGCATTTTATCTTCAATACCTATGAATCTGACAGTTGTTTGGACCAAACGCCTCCGTAGCGCCGCCTAGTGGCAGAAGAAATATCGAAAACCCTCATTGGAGCTCTAGGCTATTTGAGGAGTGTCTTTTCAAAAGGGCTTGTTTCCAGTTGTAATTTTTTTTTGGGAAATTGAGAAAAACATAAATCCAAGATTTTCATTTCGATATTCTTTCTGTGTTTTAGATATAGTACTTAAGTGAGTTGATATAAATGTTATTGCACTAAATATATTGCTTTATCAACTTAATTATTTAGTTGAAATACCATAAATTTTCAGTATTAAGCCCTTTTCATGAGAAACGTTTAGAATTAAGCCGTTTTGTTCCTGCCTTGTGAGCTTATCCAATAATACACAAGCTGTTTTCAAGGAAATTTTACAAATCCTTCATTTCTACAAAAAGTAATAATAATAAGTTATTATGCACTTCTAAAAGCTCGTATCATTTTCTTAGTATAAAAAGGAGAAATAGGCCCTCTTGATACGGACTTTGATATTTTAACATTTTGGAGGACAAGAAGAGGCTTATTAGAATTTGAAATTCAAAACATACATGTATTTCTTTACTTTTAGCAAACTACATTCATAGTTAAGAAAAAGTTGAAAGTGGAAATAAGTCCTTTTGAAAAGACACTCCTCGTTTATACCAGTAACTGGAGTTCGAGGCCAAAGAATGTACGAAAATATTGCCACAACAATGAAATGTTCTTACAATAGTAAATCCTTATTTTCTAAAAACAGACGTTGAGATATGTTATTTATTGGTAATTTTAATTCATTAATTTATAGAAACAATATTATGTACTCATTTTCACATAAATATAAGATATTTTAATAAAAACTTAATTATCCGCAATTAATAGTAACAAAGTTGGTATTGCGCTGGTATCACCTCAGGTGTTAATAACATTTGGTACAGCAATTTAACTACACATAAATTAAAAGGTAGGTATGGTTAAATTACTAAGCAGTATAATTACTATACTATTACTAAGCAGTCTTAAGCCTTATTACGGGTTAAAATTATGGGAAAGAAATTTGGAAATGTAAAATGAAAGCATTTTTTGTATTTTATTTTTTATTTGCCGAGAGGCCTTTATGACGCCCAAATAATTTATAAAATATACCTCTTAGAGTATATATATAACCAACTTTGTTCCAACAAAAATGTGACAAACTCATTGTAAACCTTAAAATAAGCGACAGTAAGTTTCGGACTCAACACTGATGGTGTTATAAAGGACTCTCGGCTTTTATGGGAGTGTACTTTTTAAGGCATTAATAAGGCACCCCTGCCTTATTACGGGTTAAAACTGCTTAGTAATAGTATATTATAGTACTTATACTGCTTAGTAATTTAACCATACCTAGGGTAGACTGGGGACAATTGAAACAGGTCAAGATTGAAACAAGTCAAATATCTCGGAAACTATAATGCCCACGCGTCTGACGCAACACTCGGAACAAGCGGTAGGCCATATTGCAATCCTTAACAGTAGCGCACGGGCGCCGGTGCGATACGGAAGTGTCCACGAGCGAAACCAGTTTCACGCGGTAAAAAGTAAGTATTCGTGCTCTCGTATATTGTCTTATAACTTCGTCTACTCTCGTATATTGACTAATCTAATTATGTAAGTGTTATAGTTAGGAATAAACGAATGTTTTTATGGACGGTGATCAGGGTTAGTCTTTTTTTATATAAAATATTTGACATTGAAGTCAAAAAAGTGGTTTGGGGACGATAGAAACAACGTGCTTGGGGACGATTAAAACGTTTCAATCTTCCCCATGTTTTAATCGTCCCCAAAATTAACCAACTTCGAAATATAAAGTTTTGTATTCAATGCACATGTTTGTTTTATTAGGCTTCACAATTATTTGGCTAGTTTATGATCTAGATCATAAAGGTCAAACCGTACGTCGTTTTACCTTAAACTCGCAAATCAAGTAGTATCGCTGCATTTTTGCTATGCTATTTAGACACTATAGGGCAATATAAAACCACAAAAAAACGTTTTGCTAGCTGCGTACTTGCGTAGTACGTAAAAAACTGCGAAATTTACGGTAATTTTTTAGTTTCTGATTTTTATTTAAGAATCCTTATGTTATTTGATATCATAATGTTATTAAACGTTTAAAGAAGAATAAATTTTCTACAAGTTGAGGTTACCGTACGTCTTATAGTTTCAGAGGTTCGAGACTTCAAAAAGTACTCTTTTTTTGTAAACTAAATAAAGTTTGGTGTTTTGCTAATGTTTTCAGCTTAATATCGCCTCACGTTTTTAACGATGTTTTTGTTTACCGCTGTAATGAAACCATTTAAACTGATATTTTGTTTCGTCTATTATTTCATTCCACATCGCGACTACAACACTCGTTGTGACTGGGCGTTTGGGAATGGTTATGATTGAAACATTGTTATAGTTGAAACAGGCACTTTTGTATGAAACATAGTTTTGATTATTTTCTGCGATTCTACATCGCTATATCTTGTAAATGCATTAAATCTACCTTGGTTAAGGTAAATGTTAATGGTAACAGTGACAATGAAGTCTAAAAGTCGTATACTCCTTTTTTATTCCATGTTTTTTTAACGAATTTTTCAGATGCTCATAAATTGAGATTATGTTCATGCTATACTTGTGAACTTTTAATGAGCTCATTGTATGCAAATATAGTAATGAAAAAGATTAAAACAGATATAAATACTTTCATTGTGTCGAAGATATTTAAGTGTTTCAATTGACCCCACAGAGTGTTTCAATTGACACACATGTGGGGTCAGTTGAACCACTCTGCCTTTATCTTTTTATTTCACCATTGTCGAAAAACTATGAGATTTAGACCATCCAAATTCATTTTATTTAGGAACCAGATAACTAACCTTGAAATATTATGAGCGTACATCTTTCTACTTATAAAAATAAAGCGGTCACGGTCGGTTAAAGGCAAATTGGTTCAATTGACCCCAGTCTACCCTACTGTCTTAACAAATATGGCACGCTGTCGTATGTGTTCACTGGTAATTCAAGTTCTTTTTAAAATGGGCTTTGAAACGTTGGCTCTTATCATTTTAAGTTCTTTACAAGAAAATTTTGTCATATCAATGTTAGTTAAGAGAAAAAAAAAGTTTTTAGGTATTTACGTGTTTTTAAGAAAATCCTAGTTGTGACCGCCATATTAAACAAAAAGGCGTACAAACATTATACAGGTACATAATGTTTTTATTAGGAATTATTTTAAATAAATTTATTAAAAAACAAAAAGGTTGTGGAAACCTGAAAACTTTATTTGACAATGACATAAGAGACTTTGACGGATTTGACAATAACGCATCTGTCGTAGTTTCGTTGGCCTCGAACTCCAATTACTAGATTAGGTACCATGTCAAAGTAACGTTATACAGTGTTACCATGACTCAGGCTTTTACGAAAATGGGTACTACGCATTACTGGCAACCGTTTTAAAGTACTAAGAGATTAATAGGGGCCTATTTCTCAAAAGCTAACTTGTAATACAAGCGGAAGACCTTTTCTAATTCTAATTAATGGTGTTAAAAAACACTTCCACTTGTTTTACAAGTGGCTCAAAATTATTTTCGCTGTCTTATTTTTGTTGTAAAAAACGTGACGCAGTGGTGATTTTTGTATGAGATGATGTTTTGTTTTCAATTTCTCACGTATGGATTAAAATGTAACGCGAAAAAGAAATACAAGTGCACCGGATTTTTTTAATATACTGAGTCGAAACAGCCACTAAAAGCGTGACAGAGTGGTATGAAACAAGACAACGAAAATAATTTTTACCCAAGTACAAGCTTTTGAGAAACGGGGTCCTGCTCGATTTGTGTAAGATGTTTATTTATTAATTAAAGTAATAAAAATACCTAGAGATATTTTTCTAGCAGGATCGAGAGATTGACTAAATCGAACATCGACATAACTGTTATCGTTGAGTACAGCCTATTCTCATAAATATACTAACTTCGTAAAATCAGGTGTCAAGAGATACAGGACCCATCTAGGTATTATTTTTAAATGTCTAATACATCATATGAATTATTGCCTATAGCGTTATGCTTCTTATTAATCTTTGGGCACAAAATACAAGGTATAAGGGAAATAATGTGTCGTTTTGAATATGGTTTGCATTCTCGTATTTTATCTCTGTTACTGCGCATTATTTATTAATTCAATTTATTATCGACTACTTACAAGACTTATCGATAACAATTACTTAACCCTTCGTCTGTTTGATAAGGATCCGTACAATAGATATTGAACTCAAATCGATTCATAATTTGAATTCAAAATCCATTGTACTGATCCTTAGCAACCACAGACGAAGGGTTAAGTATGTCGATGTTTAATTTTGCCAATCTCTCGTTCCTGCTCATTGATTTAGAATATATAAGTGGATCCCCAAACAGCTCAAAAAAATGGCCCCAAAAAATGGGCTGCAGAAGTAAATATTGCGGTCCTTTTGCTCCGCTATTCAGTTCTGACAGTTGACATTTGGTCACCTTACGGTATAGCATCATTATTTCTTAAACATAAAAAGTTTCTATTTTGCGGTGTTGTTCGCAAATTTGACACTTATTGCTCACTTCACAAAGTTTTTTATTCTTTGAGTTTTTTTTTTATATAGTTTATTGTAAGTGAGCGTTATTAGCTTCAACTGAAACATGATAGAAATGACTTTTAGTGCCACTTTTCTTGGTTTTTTTGTTTGGCTCTGTGCGTCCATTTATTATTTCATGTCATTGTTCCTGCTAGAAAAATATCTAGGTATAGTAATAAATTACGCGTTTATTATGGAGTTTGTTCCAACGCTGACCGACGGAGAAGCGGGGGCTGCGATGCTGCTCGTAGGACTCGCTTCCACTGAAAAAATAGTACATTGTGCATCAAGGGAGGTAAGTACGGAATTACTAACGAGAGTAGGCGGAGGGCTTTCAATGACTCGAGTTAGTACTCCGCTTACCGACCGTGATGCATACAATGTTTTTCATCACATTTGCCGACAAAAAATAAGTATTAAGACAAAATATTATTAAATGGCGTACTGACATGTCCGTTACTCCCTATGGGATTTCACTTTTCTATTACTCCCTGTCATGTTAATTGCGTTTTTATTGGGTTTTATCGTGAAACGGTAATTTACAAACCACAGGAAAAAAGTTTATTGGTCCATAAACATGTTATGCGGGTGTAAGTCTAATACGGGCGAAGCTCTTTACGGTAGGACATTACAAGTACATTAGATAGGTTACTTTTCCTTAAAATTAGAGCAAGTAAATTATCCATACAAAATAATTGGGCGCGCAATGTATAGGAACACACTCAAGTTACATGCTCGTTGACAGCTATTTCAAAAGCAGCCATATCAATAATAAACAAACGTTTGTATCTACCTACAATCCTGCTCCAAAAATCTGAAATAAAAATCTGTGGGGTCATAATTAAATGTAACTTAAAAAAACCTCGTAATCCATGATTACACTAATGAATCCTACGCCTGGTTTAATTTATCGCCCGTATTAGATTTACACACGATGTCGCCGATTTCTACCAATCACCCTGTATAATATAAGGCTCATTTCTTAACTGTCAAAAGTTCGTTCTTACGTTCTTAGAAATCGGCAACTATAAAAAACATAAGTCACCTGTTGTATGTAGTAGTGATATTCAAATAGACAATAAGTACATGTTAGAGATAAGTTCGCCTTTGTACATATTCTTAACTGTTGTTTTTTTTTACTCTCTGTAAACTAGTTTATGTGCAATAAAGTTATATATACATCATGTTTAAATGCGAACAGAAAGAAAACAATTGCCTATAAGGATAGATTACATTTTACAACCACATACAATATGAGCTTTTCTTAACTTTCTCACCTATACGACGTTCTTATCACACAGAATTAAAGTCCAATGGGACAAATTTTGAGCATTCTTATATACTCGTAAATGGGGCATTCCACGAGAATGTCGCTTACGTGACGCTTAAACTATCTATGACAGCTACGTTAAATAAATGCTCACAGCTAGACAAAACTGTGTGAACGTGTAAGTTAAGTCCCAAAATATTACCACACTAGAACTCGGGTTTCTCTCATTTTTAGGAGTACTTAAAGAATCCCGTTACGTAAGCGACATTCCCGTGAAATGCCCCAAGTACGCCTTATTTACACATGGCGCGTAGAACTGATGGCCGTTGGGCGGGAAGGTTCTTGAGTGGCAGCCAAGTAACGGAAAGCGCAGCGTGGGTAGGCCCCCCACAAGGTGGACTGATGACCTGGTGAAGGTCGCAGGAGTCTGCTGGATGCGTGTGGCACAGGACCGGTCATTGTGGCAATCTTTGGGGGAGGCCTATGTTCAGCAGTGGACGTCTTTCGGATCATATGATGATGATGATGACGCCTTATTTTGTCATTGGACAGTTGAAACACTTTAACGTGACGTACCTTTTGCGGTGAGGAACCGTTTAATGGATTCCAAGGAATCTCGGCGCGAAGGCGGTGCCACGGGCTCTAAAACACGTTCAAAATAAAATAAATCGCGGGTTGACAAGCAAAACTCACTAACTAACAAATGGGTCAATTTAGTAATCACTACGGACTGTACTAATACGGACTCAGGTATTTTGGTATAAGCAAATATGGTAGTTTACAACAGAAAACGTGTACTTTTAGGTTACAAAGTTGTTAACTAGATAAGACAACTAAGGATGAATGGACTTTATACTGAGTTGTTCACCGACCAAATATCAAGGTGTATTCAGACCAATCGAGCATTGGCTATTCTATCCCCCACTCTATGAATCACGTTTTGTGTAACGATCGCATTTCGTAGAGTACCTAGGGGGTTAGAATAGCGAATGCTCGTTTTAGTCTGAATGCACCTTTAGGCGACGATTCGGGTCTCACTGAAAATGAGCGTTGCGAAGAGTGCCCTGCAGTGCAGTACGTCATAAGAAGCTAAGTGTAGACCCTTTGGCAGTACTTTGATATCTTTGTTTTTAATCAAATTTTAAGTTCAATAAAACCACCCAACTATGGTCCAATACTCCAACTATACCACTAATTGAAGTTCGAGGCCAAAGAAACTACGACAGATGCGTTACTGTCAAATTTGTCAAAGTCTCTTATGTCATTGTCAAATAAAGTTTTCAGGTATCGACAACCTTTTTGCCATTTATTTATTAAAAATAATTCCTAATAAAAACATTACTCTGTAAACCTACTGTACCTCTGTAATGTTTGTACACCTTTTGTTTAATATGGCTGTCACAACTAGGATTTTCTTAAAAACACGTAAATACCTAAAAACTTTTCTTTTCTCTTAATTAACATTGAAATGACAACATTTTATTGTAAAGAACTTAAAATGATAAGAACCTACGTTTCAAAGCCTATTTTAAAATGAAGTTGAATTACCAGTGAACACAAACGGCAGCGTGACACATTTAAATATTAAGACAGTATAGTTAAATTACTTAGTGAGCCCCTGCCTTATTACGGATTAAAATTATAGGAAAGAAAATTAGAAATGTAAATTAAAAGCATTTTTTTTTGTATTTTAACATGGCTGGACCAAGTGGATCGCCTTGTTAACAACCTACGGAAGAAAACAAATCGTTAGATCTGTATGATAATTTAGATGGAGAACTATAGCACTGCCAAAAAAATTTGTAGGTCAAAGGAATTTTACGAATACGAAATGTGAACATAAAGCACGCTACAAACTAATATTCTGCAATTTTCTAAACATATGAAGAAATAGGGTTTTAATTTATGCGTAGTTAAATTGCTGTACCAAATGTTATTAACACCTGAGGTGATACCAGCGCAATACCAACTTTGTTACTAATAATTGCGGATAATTAAGTTTTTATTAAAATATCTTATATTTACGTGAAAATAAGTAAACAACATTGTTTCTATAAATTAAAGAATTAAAATTACCAATGAATAGCATATCTCAACGTCTGTTTTTAGAAAATAAGGATTTACTATTGTAAGAACGTTTCATTGTTGTGGCAATATTTTCGTAGTTTCTTTGGCCTCGAACTCCAAATAGTGGTATATAGGGGCATTCTACGAGAATGTCGCTTACGTGACGCTTATACTATCTATGGCAGCTACGTTAAATAAATGCTCAAAGTTAGAAAAAACTGTGTGAACGTGTAAGTTAAGTCCCGAAATATTACCACACTAAAACTCGGGTTCCTATCATTTTTAGAAGTACTAAAAGAATTGCGTTATGTAAGCGACATTCTCGTGGAATCACGGACCGGAACCATTATTTTACAAAAACCTCGAAATAGCCCAATAATTGTTAAATGTTTTATACTTTTTATGTACTACTCAATATTTTATGTAATTTACAATATCATATTTTTGAATTACTCCATTAACTTAGAATTTATATACCGATTAGAATTTATAGAACGAAAAAATAACCGTTATTTTTGTATGGAGAAAATAACGCTTCCGGTCGCTGCGTGGAATGCTTCTATAGTCCACAATTTCAACTCCTAAATAAGCACCAGTTGGGTAAATCCACAAGACTCTAACGAGAGTTACCAATTCTTTTGTATGTTCTCATTTGATTAAGTACATTTAAGGGTCCACTGTGGGCTTCACTGAAAATCAGCGTCACGTAGTGAATTTCACTGCGGGGCATCATGCTGAGTGAAGACCTTTTAGCGCAATTCACTGTACACATGTAAATTGTTAATTTCAAAAAGCAAATATTGTTTTGTGCTAATAAACATTTCTTATTCTGATTCTTATTCTTATTCACATATCTACCTACAGGGCTAGGCTAGACGTGCGGAAACTCAACTTTGATTAATTAATTTTAAAACATACGAAAGAATTGGTAACTCTCGTTACAGTCTTGTGGATTTACCCAGTTCCCAACCTGCTGTTTGGCTTTGTTCAAGTTTTTTTTACTTTTAACAGTAATAAGTTTAGGTGACGAGTTTTTGCCTATGAGTATGTCATATAATATAAAAATCACACGTAATGGAAGACTTTCGGTTAACTTTTGGACCATTGTTTCCCAACAATGGTCCAAAAGTTAACCGAAAATCTTACGGTCCCGCGTTTGGATTGGACTATGGTTAGGTGGTTTTGCGGTTATAAATAATACATTTATTTCATTTCAGTTCATTTCAAGCAATTCATTACTATACCTCGATATTTTTCTAGCAGGAACGAGAGATTGACAGCATTAAACATCGACATAATTGTTATCGATAAGTTTTGTAGTAGTCGATAAATAAATTTAATAGATAAATAAAGCGCCGTAACTTACAGATAAATTACAATGCAAATTATATTCAAAATGCCGCATCATTTTTTTATTACTTCTAATTAATACCCATCAAAAGAACAAAGTCGAATAAAAAATACTCTAACGCTGTAGACAATTAATTGATAGGAATTATTAGATATCTAAAAACAAAGCCTAGATGGATCCTATATTTCTTTATTACCGGAATTTACGAAGTTAGCATCTTTATGAGAATAGGGTGTATTCATCGATAACAGTTATATCGATGTTGCGTTTTGTCAATCTCTCGTTCCTGCTAGAAAAATATCTAGGTATATTCATTACATTCGAGAAAACTTTGAAAAAAAATGGCTCAAGTTACCCATACTGCTGTCCGAGGGGGGAGGTCTCGGAACTTTAAAACCTGAAGGTCCGGGTGTCGGGTCATCTGACAATAAAAAAAATACCTTAAGTACAGTCTCCGCTGCGACCATATATTACATGGACGTCTAATCATCAGCCATCCGTCGGACGTCTAATCATAATCCACTGCTGGACGTAAGCCTCTCCTATTAACTATGCGTATAGGTAGACGCATTAGGAGGTAAATGCCCATAATCGCCACGCTGGGCAAGCGGATTGGCGATCGTAGTAATGTGTCCACTATGATGACGCTGCTGTCCATCATCAATATTTTATCAAATAATGGTCAGTTCAATAGTTCAATCCCTTAGTCGACTCTTACGACACCCGCAGGAGGAGTTGGGGTGATGACAAATGTATTCTTACTGCCGTCACCACACGGCCAGGCGGACGTCTAACGCCAGTTCAAAAATGCCCCCGAATACAATTATTCAATTGTGCCAAGATGGGCAGGACATATAGCGCTTTTCTTAACACCACGCATATTTCGGCGCAACATCTTTGACAAATGGTTATAATTATAGCCAATCAGAACTTTGATGGACCAATGACAACTGTTTTTAAATGGCGGTTGATGTTTTTATAGGTTGATATTGAAATTCATTACGGTGATGCGTTAAAGAGAGGGTTACACTTGTCAACTAAAATTCAGGACAGTTTTTGTAAGGCAATTTAGTATGGCGTGCGGCTTCCATGTTTTATTTCTACTTTGGCATATGGCTTCTAATACTCAAATATATATTATATAAGGTGGAAGTACTAGTACCCGACGCTGTACCAATACTCGTCATCATAGCTTGAGTTGCCATCGATAAGATAAAATCAACTATTACGGCATTTAAACGATGATTAATGTATGCTTCATATCCCAATTTTGAAATAATTAGCTTATATCTAAATTATTTGCATAATTTTAAGACAGACTGACGTTTATTAAGATTGAGTGTTAATATTTCCAATGTCCCAATATAGAAAAATAGAAAAAACTTAATACAGAGACGAAAAAATAAATATTATACAAATAAGGACGTGTAAGCTACGAAATGGCCTCATCTCAGCATTCGGACCAATCAATATGTGACATTGAAATTTGTACGAAAGTGCCATCTATTGGGACTGCCAGCAAAAGCACCTGACGCTTACTCGTACAATGGAGTTGACTAAGAAAATTTGCAATTTTGAGAAATGATTATATTGTCACCCTATAAAATAAATACTATTTAACAAAACTAACAAACTCCTCTCCCAAAACACATGACAATACTTTATGTAGATTTATATGTGAACAAAATATCGTGATTCAAATAAATACTCTCTGTTGACATGTTCCTCACTAGTACTTCCACCTTAGTAGTTAGTAATGTTACTACCTTCAGGTTTTTTTTTAATTTCACACTATTTAAGTGTCCTTAAAAGTGAAAAAGCTCGTAAACACTTGCCGAGACGTCAATGACGAAAGAAAAACGCCGAACATTTGCAAAGTTGACTATACGTACCATAGACTAGGCGGAAGGAGTCCAGAGAGTCCTGGTCAGAAGGCTGGTAGCCTGGGCACAAAATGAGCTACCTTAAAACCTATACTGTGCGACAGTAGAATAGAATAGAATAGAATCTGCGACCATATACAGGGTGGTCCAAACCTTGACGTCAAAAAATTTTTTTTAGATTCCTCACGTCATGGGCTATCAGAATATACCCCATGTATGTTAGCCGATTTTTTGTAGTTTTCGAGTTATGAATTTTTGAAATTTTTTTTCTTTGAGAAATTCTGGAGTGAAGAAATTTATTATTAAAAAAAATGTATTGGGTTTTTTAAATAGTTTATTTTTGTAAAAGTATTACTACAAATAAAGCATTTACTGACAAAAAAATTAACGTCCTCACTTTGATACAAGTAGGATAAAAAAATACCAAATTCAAAATTTTACGTTAAAAACGCATCAAAATAGCATTAAAGTACGTAAATAAAAAAAATAAAACATATCCCAAGGATTTTTGGTATTCTAAAGCCTGCTCTAGACCTTAAGCCTTCGTAAAAGCAAAAAAAAAAGATACTTAATGATGAGGATTTTTCGGAGTAGTCGGTCAAATAAACTTAAAAAAAAACCTTCTAAATTTTTTACTTCAAAATAAAGTAAAATTTTGTCTGTTTTGTTGTTCTTATCAATAAACAAAGACATAAAATACCATTAAAACTCAATTTGTGTAGTTATTATACGAAATTTTACTTTATTTTTTAATAAAAAATTTAGAAGGTTTTTTTATGTTTATTTGACCGACTACTCCGAAAAATCGTCATCATTAAGTACAAAAAATCGGCTAACATACATGGGGTATATTCTGATAGCCCATGACGTGAGGAATCTAAAAAAAATTTTTTGACGTCAAGGTTTGGACCACCCTGTATAACATGGACGTCTAATGCCAGCTTATAAATACCCCCAAAACCAATTGTTCAATCGTGCCAAGATGGGCAGGACATAGCGCTTTTCTTAACACTACACATATTTCGGCGCAACATCTTCGACAAATGTTTATAGAATATAGCCAATCAAAACTTTGACGTACAGTCGAAGACAAAATAAGGGGTATACAAAAACGTTCAAAAATTTGTCCCAGTGCACTCTAATTCTGTGTAATATATTTATGAACGGATTCTTTCGATACTTATTTTTGCACTTGACTGTACCAATCACAACTGTTTTTAAATGGCGGTTGAAGTTTTTATAGGTTGACATGGAAATTGTTTACCGTGATGCATTGCCGGGGTGACACTTGTCAACTAAAATTCAGGACCGTTTTTGAAAGACAATTTAGTATGGCGTGCGGCTTCCATGTTTTATTTGTTCGTAGAATAGAATACTTTATTGCAATAAACATTACCAGATACAGGTGTTAATGGATCAAAATTCTTTTCGTTGTCTTGTTTCATACCACTCTGTCACGCTTCTAGTTGCTGTATCGACTCAGTATAAAACTCCGGTGCACTTGTATTTCTTTTTCACGCTAGATTTTAATCCATACGTCAAAAATTGGAAACAAAACATCATCGCATACAAAAATTTCAACTGTGTCACGTTTTTAGGGACACAAAATAAGACAACGAAGAGAATTTTGACCCTAATAAGCTTAAGTAGTAGGTTTACATGTTTAACCAAAAGGTATGCAAAAGAGGGAATTATAAATAAAATTAAGATACAATCATACAAGTAATTGCTACTTGTCCAGGAATTCTTTAACACAATAGAAAGTTTTGTCACAGAGCCAT
Organism: Thaumatotibia leucotreta; assembly: GCA_025490895.1. Lineage (NCBI taxonomy): Eukaryota > Metazoa > Arthropoda > Insecta > Lepidoptera > Tortricidae > Thaumatotibia > Thaumatotibia leucotreta. The sequence goes on from JALPQI010008666.1 coordinate 28,203, forward strand.
TGAAACAACTTTTTTTTAAATAGTTTAGTGTTTAACGATCGTAGTTCAGCTGGTATCTTATTACATATTTTTCTCAAGCATGCAAAGAAATATTGTCTTTACTTTCCTTAAATTTCGGCTATATTATTAAGCTAAATTTCGGCTTCGCCTCAAATCGTTACTCACGCCACTCACCTTTTTTGACCTCTCTTAAACAAGAGTTGCATAAAATACTGTATTATGTGTGTGAAACTTACTTGACTCTGAGACCGGCAGGGGAGGAACCTTTAACGCGGGGCGACCTGGGCGCAACAGCTCTGCTGACAAATAAAGTTATTTTATTAGATATACTCCATTTCAAATACCCCATGGTATTTGAAATGGAGTACTACCGATGGCACTTTAGTACATTGTGTATTAAGGGCGGTAAATAAGAAATTGTGAACGAGTGTGAAAGTAAAGCCCAAGCCGAAGGCGCGGGCTTTACTTCACACAAGTTCATAATTCTTGTACCGCCCGTGGCACACACAATGTTTTTCATCACACCTGTGAGGCAAAATAAGTAAATAAAACAATATATCTTCACAAACTACTCTAAAAAGGTCTAAATCATTTCTCAAAAACGGGGATGACTTTTTATCATTTTTATAACAGAAGTCCCGGCGCAGCGGGCGGCGCGCCGGTGCGACGTAATGTTGTATGAAAATTAAAAAAAAAGTCATTACGGCCATGGGCATAATATAGCTCATTACGTTCATGCGTGCCTGCTTGTAAAATCAGCATTTACGAGCAGGTGTGATGAAAAAAACTTAACAATAGGGCTCATAATGTTTGTCTTTTGTTCTATTGGACCACTTCAAATCAGCACGTGCCGGGTCACCTGCATGCAACTAAAGCGAGATTGAGACATAGGTACTTGAAAATAATAGTTATTTATGTGGCTGGCGCATAATAAGAGGCATTAAACATGAGTGTGGTTTTATGAAACGAGCCGTAGGCGAGTTTCATAATAAGATCACACGAGTGTTTAATGCCTAATTATGTACAGTCACATACATAACTTTATCTACATGCATATAATAAGTTTTCTACAATATGTTTATTTTTGTGGCAGCAAATTATTGGTCACGGTTGTAGCGGCGTCCCGGATTTCTGGTGGTGTTTCACACATTTCAACATCACTGTCTTCGTCGTCATAAATAATTTTTCAGTGTAAATATTTCACAACGAACTCGATAATATTTAACTTTCAAGTCAACAGTCCAAAAAAGTTGTATGTTTGAAACCACAGAGCACGGACCTCTTTAGTGTGTAACCTATAGGCAACCCTCCAACCTCCTTGTTTGAAACAATTCAAACAAAACAAATGACTGAACTGACATTAGTTTTTTTTTATTCATAAACCAGGTAAGGTCTTGAGTCGATATCGATTCTCAAATCGATTCTCAGTATTCGACATTTAGAAGAATGTATGGAATATGAATTTTAATGTGAATGAAATTACAAATCGATTAATTCGATAATCGAAGTTAAAGTGTGTTTTTTCTTTTTAACAGAATGTTCGAAATTTAATTGTGATTAAGATATCGGTTGCCGATATCGTAAAGTAAAAATTATGATACACCCACAGATACAGATTTCTTAAAGTAGGCTATTTGCTTACCGCCGCTAAACATATTGTAGACAACTTATGATATGGATGTAGATAAAAATACAAAAACACCCCGCCGCAAAAAGGGTAGTCAGGTTTATTTTGTTATCACTAATCCTATTGTTTACGTTTTATGACCGTTTTAAGTAGAATCGGGCCATGGTATTTGAAATGAAGTATACTAACCCCCTTATTCATAAACGTTTGTTAACTTAACAAGTCGCTAATATTTTTTTGTCTCTTTTGCTCTTATGGACACATTGTTAAGACCGAAAGGGACAAACAATTATTAGCGGCTTGTTAAGTTAACAAACGTTTTTGAATAAGGGGGTAGATTCATACGTTCTGACTAAGTTTTAGACGCTATCCCCCTTATTCATAAACGTTTGCTAACCATTGATTTAGAATATATAAGTGGATCCCCAAACAGCTCAAAAAAATGGCCCCAAAAAATGGGCTGCAGAAGTAAATATTGCGGTCCTTTTGCTCCGCTATTCAGTTCTGAGAGTTGACATTTGGTCACCTTACGGTATAGTATCATTATTCCTTAAACATAAGAAGTTTCTACTATTTTGCGGTGTTGTTCGCAAATTTGACACTTATTGCTCACTTGACAAAGTTTTTTATTCTTTGAGTTTTTTTTATTATAGTTTATTGTAAGTGAGCGTTATTAGCTTCAACTGAAACATGATAGAAATGACTTTTAGTGCCACTTTTCTTGGTTTTTTTGTTTGGCTCTGTGCGTCCATTTATTATTTAATGTCATTGTTGCTAACTTAACAAGCCGCTAATAACTGTTTGTCCCTTTCAGTCTTAACAATGTGTCCATAAGAGCAAAAGGGACAAACAATTATTGGCAGCTTGTTAAGTTAGCAAACGTTTATGAATAAGGGGGTATATATCTAGTTATTGTACTATACAGGGTGTAAGTCTAATACAGGCGATGGCGGGTGCTAGTTTAGTAGTCTAGTACTTAGTGACATAAAAGTACATTTAGATAACTTTTACCCAAAATTAGAGCAACAGAATTCACAAAATAATTCGGCGCGCAATGTAGAGCAACACACTCAAGTTAAACGCTCGTTGACAGCTAATTTCAACAGCAGATGACATACCTAACTGCCATATCAATATTAACAAATGTTCGTACATACATTGCTGCTCCGAAAATCTTGAAATAATTCTGTGATGTTATTATTAAGTATAAATAAAAAAAACTCGTAATCCATGATTACACTGATGAACTCCATGCCTGGTTTAATTTATACTATTCTTGACATAAGTTTCGGCCAATGTCAGATTTTCGGTACAATAGGGATGATGACTGTAGTTCAAATAAATTATTAAACATTATGCACGACATAATACACGAAGAAATTATTACTAAGATGTAGATTGCAGTAATTTTTGTACAGAACTTCTATTTAATAAACTGAAAAGAACTTAAAAGAGTCGGTCATTGACACCGGTTTTGAGGGGGCAAAAATGTACCAGTGCTAGTGATTCATTAAATATCGACTTAGTTTATCGATATCCATAAAAATATTTTTTGAACCATCATTATCATAACTAAACTAATGGCTAAGTTGGAATACGTTTAACTATGTGCAAACCTCTTTCATTCATACTTATCGCAACTATAAACAACCGATATCTGACATTGACTGTGTCGAGTCACTTTTGACAACCACTGAATCGTTGAATAATTCATCTAGTACCTACAACAATATTATTTTGCATTCCGATCAATTAAATCTACCTTTTTGTTTCTTAAGGCGGCTAAAAATTCCACGAAAGAAAAAAGTATCCGGAAAAGAAATAGAAGTGAGTCATAAAACAGAAATTCAGCAAAACTATAAATTGTTTGAATTTGCTCCAATTACTACAGTTGACCTATAAAAGTCGTTTAGTTGGCTAAAATGGATATTGTCACCCAGGCGACGAAGATAAAAGTCTGAAAATGTAGAAAAAATGTTGATTGTATATTATGAAAATTATATTAAATATTAAAGATAGTTAATTCCTCAAAAAGTTTATTTTTGTGTATATAGTTTCCTTCTTCATTCAAATTCTTGAAATTACACAACGGCTGTACGACATTTTTATCGATATCAAATAATAAAATTAGTTTAATGTGTCCTCGCACTATTAAACGTCAGTACAGATTTGCCCCCGCGAAACCGGTGTTTAGGCAGTACGCAAAAGTGACGTCACTTTTGAGTATTTCATATAAAATTCCATAGTGGTGATCGTTTTGACAGTTTGAAAAAAGATGCTGATTTGACTTGCCAGTCATCATGCATATTGTCGTGTTTCTTGAGACAATTGTAATTTTACTACGCAAAAAAGTAGCTCTTAACTGTTGATTTATTAAAGTTTCTGCAATACATTATATGGCAAACAAACACACGGCCCGTCCGATGGTAAGCGGTAACCGTAGCCTATGGACGCTGGGAATAGGAGAAACAGTATTTTTTACAGTTATCGCACCTGTCACCATGGTGTAATAATGGCCTTATGAGAATGAAGTTAATGTCAAAGTCAAAATATTCTTTATTCAATTAGGCCCAGCAACGAGCGCTTTTGAATCGTTAAACTAAATAGCGAATGAGAGAAAACAAAATGAAGAAAAAAATAGTTGTTTTAAAAAAAAAATGCCCGCCTTACACTGCGAGCGGAACGGACTCATTAATGGCTCCGTTTAACTTACACCGCTGGTGTGACTTACAGCCGTCAACTGCATACTAGCACTTGGCCAGCGATGAACGTGAAACGGAGCCATTAATGAGTCCGTTCCGCTCGCAATGGAACGCGGGCATTATACATACCTTTATTCGGTTTTGAAATTGACGATGATTTCTTGACGATTTGCTTCGGTGGCTTTTTACCTGTAAAGTATAAATATAAATGAATCTCAATTTTACTTAAATTATATGTAGTTATATGCTGTCAAGGCATAAATAGGTACAGTCGACGTCAAAGATATTACGATTTAGGTGCCAAAAATATATTTACACGACTTTATTGCTTTGACATTAAGGTCGTGTAAATATATTTTGGGACTTAAACCGTAACTATATCTTTGACGTCGACTGTACTACAATAAAATACTTTAATACTGTTTGACAGCAATTCGAAACTATGTTTTTTCTCGAACCATATAAGGTGGAAGTACTAGTACCCGACGCTGTACAGTCACGTCTAATAATATGTATACATTTCGGAATGTATGTCAAAGGCATAAGGTTGAAAATCGTATACATATTATTAGAGCCGACCGTACCATTACTCGTCATTAAAGCTTGAGTTGCCATCGATAAGATAAAATCAACTATTAGGGCATTTAAACGATGATTAATGTATGTACCTTTAATGCTTCATATCCCAATTTTGAAATAACTTATATCTAAATTATTTGTTTAATTTTAAGACAGGCTGACGTTTATTAGGACTGAGTGTTAATGGTACCAATGTCCCAATATGTGACATTGAAACTTGCATTGAAGTGCCATCTATTGGGACACCAGCAAAAGCAACTGACGCTTACTCATACAATGGAGTTGACAAAGAAAATTTGCAATTTTGAGTCATTTTGATATTGTCACCCTATAAAATAAATACTATTCAACAAAACTAACCTCCTTTCCCAAAACACATGAAAATACTTTATGTAGATTTAAATATGAGCAAAATATCGTGATTCAAATAAATATTCTCTGTTGACATGTTGCGCACTAGTGAATACCTTATCCCGTTTTAACCTCTTTTAATATTTTTTTAATACTTCTCTTGTACGCGGATTCACGTTTGTTCATACTAAGGCTTAAATCATACTTTATGTAAACATATGTTACCGTTGACAGAGGGTTTGGTGCAAGCAAACCACTCTAAAATGTAAAGTAAATGCACGTATTGAAAATGCAAAAGGTTCACACACAGCACCGATATGCACGTCACGAAGAGGGTATTTAATTAATTTAGGGCCCCCGGTCCACCCCGGATATTTGATTTGGGGTATCCCGTATTTAAACTGGTTTTGGAAGACCTCTCCTCTCAAAAACTTTAAGCTAATAATAGATAAAGGGGAAAATTAAGAAAAACATATTAGTAAGCGTAATAATAGCTCTAATGTTAGTCGATTTTTACACCCAGATTTTTTTTATTTTTAACCCGTAAATAAAAACAAAATATACGTAATATATCAGGTGCAGTCGGGTAATTTCGAAAGTCCCACAAAAATCATCATTATTTCCACCATTTCCATTAATTCCACCATTTCAAGATTCCCCTACGGAAATTATACGAACGTTTGGCAGATTCGGAATTACCCGTCTGCACCTTACGTAATCAAAATTAACCTTATACTTTTTTATTTATTTTATTTCTGACACTTAGTCTTGATACGAATGACACGTTAAGTAAATATGTAATATTTTTTATATGACTTTAATTTTAACCCAATAAAAATAAAAATTAACCAAAATTTTAAAGAAGGGTAAAGCCCTTAAGGTGGTAGTATATTTTTATACCTTTTTCAAAATGTGTGTGAATGCGCGAATAAAAAACACCTCATTGCTACGAACAAATAAAACATGGAAGCCGCACGCCATACTAAAATGCCTTTCAAAAACAGTCTTGAATTTTAGTTGACAAGTGTCACCCCCTCCTCAACGTATCACATCATCAGCCTATGATAGTCCACTGTTGGGCGTAGGCCTCTCCTATTAACTATGCGTATAGATAGACGCATTAGGAGGTAAATGCCCATAATCGCCACGCTGGGCAAGCGTATTGGCGATCGCAGTAATGCGTCCACTATGACGGACGTCCTCAACGTATAACGGTAATGAGTTTCAATATCGGCCTATAAAAACACCGCCATTTAAAAATTGTTGTGTTTGGTCTCTCTAAGTTTTGATTGGCTATATTTTATAAACATTTGTCAAAGATGTTGCGCCGAAATATGCGTGGTGTAAAGAAGAGCGCTATAGGTAGGACCTATCTCGGCACAATTGAACAATTGTTTTGGGGGCATTTTTGAGCTGGCGTTAGACGTTCATGTTATATATGGTCGCAGCCTCATTGCGATGACAAAATTCGTATAATAAATTTCTCCGTCCACCGATGATGGACGAACAGTACGTACACGAAGAGTAATATTTCCACTCTGGTGCATTTAATTACTTTCGAAATTACCTCCGGCTTTTATCGGCGTGAACCGGCACATGTGAGTTAATACACATTTTTGCATTTCAGTGAATAATGTCATTAACCTCAATTTTCCGCGTGGGGACGGCAATAAGAATGCATTTTCATCATCGAGGAGCGGAATTTTCGTAGCGAAAATTTACCGGTCAGAGGGATTGACCAAACTACTTTATCGACATATCGATAAATAAATAAACAAATATCTTGGGACATCTTACACAAATCGACCTAGTCCCACGGTAAGCTCAATTAAGACTTGTGATGTGGGTACCAGGCGACGATATATATAATAGATGATATTATATGACATATAGATACTTAAATACATAGACAGCCATGACCAAGGAACAAATATTTGTGATAAATAAATACACAAATAATGCCCTCGCCGGGATTCGAACCTCCAGCTTCGTAGGCAGGGTTTACTACCAACTAGGCTACAGAGGCTGACAAATATGATGTTATCGATGTTAAGGAATAATCCATTTCCAACTAAAAGATTATTCTGTAACATTTGACCACTTAGATAAGTAACTTGAATTTAGTTATTAAAATTTATTATGACAGCGTCACATATGCTACTTATTTCACTTAAGTTTTCATAAGTGATAGAATTTGTGAGCACATGTGGTGTTAATATAAAAGTGTTGACGTCTGACATGATTTATTTTAATATCGAAATGTAAGTTACTTATAAAAGAGTTCAAATGCTATAGAATTATCTTTTAAGTTAGAAATGGGCTATTCCGTAACATCGATAAGTCGATAAAATAATTTAGTCAAACACTTTGACAGTTAGATTTTCGCTATGAAAATTCCGCTCCTAATTACACTCGCTTTCTAAGCACGCCATTACTTGCATACACGTAATTTATCTTGGGGAGGTTTTCTTCTACTACTAGACTATCGATATCGATAAAATAATGTTTCTCTCACTGGTTAGATTACGAAAGAGTTGTGTTGCCGTGAAAAATCCAGGAACATCACAAATATACACGGTGGAATTTAATCGGTGAACAGGAACCCATTTTTCTAATTCAGTAATCGATGGCGGTCACGTTTATGTAGTACTTAAGTGGAACCAAGTTTTTTTTTTAGCATAAAATTTTTTTATGTTGAAATTAAAATTTATTGTCACCCTACTAATGGTTTAGTCTGAAAAGTTTAATACCTCTTTTCAAACTATCAGCCATAGAAACTTAAAACATAAATGAGCAATAACCACTCACATGCTTTAATTTTTGCGATAGACTCTATTCCTATGTAAAATAAGAGTGATGCATGGCTGATAGTTTGAAAAGAGGTATTAAACTTTTCAGACTAAACCATTAGTAGGGTGACAATACATTTTAATTAAAGTTTAATTTTAACATAAAAATTTGTTATGCTAAAAAAAAAACTTGGTTCCACTTAAGTACTACATAAACGTGACCGCCATCGATTACTGAATTAGAAAAATGGGTTCCTGTTCACCGATTAAATTCCACCGTGTATGATTTAAGTAAAACTAAGTATTGTTTTGTTTGTCCCTTTCGGTCTTATCAATATGTCCATAACTGCGACCATATATAACATGGACGTCTAACACCCGCTCAAAAATGCCCCCAAAAACAATTGTTCAACTGTACCAAGATGGGTAAGACATAGCGCTTTTCGTAACACCGCGCATATTTTGGCGCAAAATCTTTGATAAATGTTTATAAAATATAGCCCATCAAAACTTTGATGGACCAATCGCAACTATTTTTAAATGGCGGTTTAAGTTTTCATCGACATTGAATTTCATTACCGTGATGCATTGAAGAGGGGGTGACACTTGTCAACTAAAATTTAGGACCGTTTTTGAAAGGTAATTTAGGTGAGGTAATAGATTTTTTCTCTCTCTTGATAATGTCAGACGATTCGAAAATGCTTATTAATAAGCTTACTTGAATAAAGAATAGTTTGACTTGACGAGGCGTGCGGCTTCCATGTTTTATTTGTTCGTAGGTCTATAAGTCCGAAAGGGACAAACTATACTTAGCGACTTGTTATTTTCGGACACGTTTATGAATAAGGGGGTTATGATTTACCTAGCAGCACCTTGTTGCGCAGTCGACGCACGCAGCGGGTCTCTTAGAGTGCAGACCCGACCAGCGGGTCTCCGTGCCTTTCCTCAGTTGTGTATGATTTACCTAGCAGCATCTTGTTGCGCAGTCGACACGCGTAGCGGGTCTCTTAGAGTGCAGACCCGACTAGCGGGTCTCCGTGCCTTTCCTCAGTTGTGTATGATTTGATTTACCTAGCAGCACCTTGTTGCGCAGTCGACGCACGCAGCGGGTCTCGTAGAGTGCAGACTCGACTAGCGGGTCTCCGTGCCTTTCCTCAGTTGTGTATGATTTACCTAGCAGCACCTTGTTGCGTAGTCGACGCACGCAGCGGGTCTCTTAGAGTGCAGACTCGACTTGCGGGTCTCCGTGCCTTTCTTAAGTTGTATATGATTTACCTAGCAGCACCTTGTTGCGCAGTCGACGCGCGTAGCGGGTCTCGTAGAGTGCAGACTCGACTAGCGGGTTCCGTGCCTTTCTTCAATTGTGTATGATTTGATTTACCTAGCAGCACCTTGTTGCGCAGTCGACGCACGTAGCGGGTCTCGTAGAGTGCAGACCCGACCAGCGGGTCTCCGTGCCTTTCTTCTATTGTGTATGATTTGATTTACCTAGCAGCACCTTGTTGCGCAGTCGACGCACGTAGCGAGTCTCGGATAGCGCAGACTCGACTAGCGGGTTCCGTGCCTTTCTTCAATTGTGTATGATTTGATTTACCTAGCAGCACCTTGTTGCGCAGTCGACGCGCGTATCGGGTCTCGGATAGCGCAGACTCGACTAGCGGGTCGCCGTGCCTTTCCTCAGTTGTGTATGATTTACCTAGCAGCACCTTGTTGCGCAGTCGACGCACGTAGCGGGTCTCGTAGAGCGCAGACCCGACTAGCGGGTCTCCGTGCCTTTCTTCAATTGTGTATGATTTACTTAGCAGCACCTTGTTGCGCAGTCGACGCGCGTAGCGGGTCTCGGAGAGCGCAGACTCGACTAGCGGGTTCCGTGCCTTTCCTCAGTTGTGTATGATTTACCTAGCAGCACCTTGTTGCGCAGTCGACGCACGCAGCGGGTCTCGGATAGCGCAGACTCGACTAGCGGGTCTCCGTGCCTTTCTTCCATTGTGTATGATTTACCTAGCAGCACCTTGTTGCGCAGTCGACGCACGCTGCGGGTCTCGGATAGTGCAAACTCGACTAGCGGGTCTCCGTGCCTTTCTTCAATTGTGTATGATTTGATTTACCTAGCAGCACCTTGTTGCGCAGTCGACGCGCGTAGCGGGTCTAGGAGAGTGCAGACTCGACTAGCGGGTCTCCGTGCCTTTCTTAAGTTGTATTTGATTTACCTAGCAGCACCTTGTTGCGCAGTCGACGCACGTAGCGGGTCTCGTAGAGTGCAGACTCGACTAGCGGGTCTCCGTGCCTTTCTTAAGTTGTATGATTTACCTAGCAGCACCTTGTTGCGCAGTCGACGCGCGTAGCGGGTCTCAGATAGCGCAGACTCGACTAGCGGGTCTCCGTGCCTTTCCTCAGTTGTGTATGATTTACCTAGCAGCACCTTGTTGCGCAGTCGACGCACGCAGCGGGTCTCGGATAGCGCAGACTCGACTAGCGGGTCTCCGTGCCTTTCTTCAATTGTGTATGATTTGATTTACCTAGCAGCACCTTGTTGCGTAGTCGACGCACGCAGCGGGTCTCGGAGAGCGCAGACTCGACTAGCGGGTTCCGTGCCTTTCTTCAATTGTGTATGATTTGATTTACCTAGCAGCACCTTGTTGCGCAGTCGACGCACGCAGCGGGTCTCGGATAGCGCCCGCGCGGAGCGCAGACTCGACCAGCGGGTCTCCGTGCTTTTCTTCAATGGCCGACCTGTCATCGCGAAGTTATTACTAGGGATCGGATTCCTATTCTTCTTGGATAAAGTGTTCCTACATATATTATGACAGTTTTGAAGTTTTGTAAAAGTTTTGCACTGATATTTGAAGGGTCCACGGAAAAAACATGTGTACTTAAAAAATCAGGGCAAATTCACACCTTAGTAATTCGACCGATGCAAAGCGTGTCTTGATAATCCAAAAGCGTGCTATTCGATTACTGGCGGGAGTTCAAGGCAGACATCCATGTCGGGAACTCTTTAAGCAAAATGGTATTATGACGCACTACTCAGTCTACTTATTTCAAGTTTTAATGTTTGTACGAAACAATTTACCGATGTTCAAACGAGTCGATGTAACGGGTAAACAGCTTCGATCCACGGGGAGACTCCGAACAGTGCCGCGTCGCATGGCACTTGCAGTTAAGAATCCGAGGGTTATTGGGCCGACTTATTATGAACATCTACCTGCAGAATTGCGATGCGAAACATCTGACGAAACGTTTGAACGCCAATTGAGATCCTTTTTATTGAATAATCCTTTTTATTGTGTTAACGAGTATATGGAAATGACTTATCGTTCTAATACTCTTTATTGACTGTGGATATTATTTATACTTAATTGTTACATTATTATTTAATTTTTATTGTCGTGTTAGTATAAATTGACGATCATTATGAGATATGTAGATATTATGTAATTTTCAGAATTTTTAATGTTTTTAATTCATATTATTTTATAATTTATTTATTGTAATTTTCATATTTTTTGATTTTTTGACATTTACCATATTAATATTGACGATCATAATATAAATTCGTATAAATTAGGCTAAGTTAATTTATAATGTAATTTAATATTATGAAATAAATAAATCTAATCTAATCTAAAATCTATTCTGTTAAAAATTAGGTGGTCTTTCCTTCTGTAATTTGAATTGACTAGACATGTTCTTTCCGTGGACCCCTAATTGTTTGTGTGACGAAGTAATATTTTGTGTAACAAGTTTTGGCAGTGAAAAAGGCGACAAATTAGAATTTTCATTAGTACCAGTTATACGCACCATTTTTTTTTTAATTTGTTGCTCGTTTCTACTGCCAAAGGTTGTTGAACAGAGTACACATTATAATTAGTATGACTAACTTTCGTAGCACAATTGACAACATTTCATTTTTTTGTACTTTTTAAAGTCTGTTTTGAAAGAAATCAATATAAAAAATACACGTATTTTTTTCCAAAATTTTAATTTTAGTGCAAAAATCGCATTTTATTACTACTTCGACCAGAAGTCACAAACGTCAAAAATCAGCTAAACGACGTCACAAGTGATGTTTCATACACATAAGAAAACGACAAAAAACAGAGACAAGTGTCAAATGTCACTGCCAAACACAAGTGACATTCCAACCGTAAGATTCTTTGATTATAGTGGCAGCTCTGAATCAGCTATGTAACGTCACTTCCCCTTTAAACAATTTTCAAAATTTTTTTTATTGCGAAAAAAATTTTTAAATATTATTTTGTGATCTACATGCGTATATCACGAATTGGTTTTCGATTTATAAAATCGGAATATCGTATAAAAGACGGAAAATCTATCTCGCGGCGACATACTGACATAGCAATCATGTGCTAAGCATACAGAAAGAACAGGTTTACTCACCGTTACTGGCCGCCGTTTTATTTTTGTACAGTCTGTAGCTGAGGCGAACGGGGCTGGAAGGTTCCTTAAACGTAAAACTCCTGTCGTTGGATGCTACAATAGTAAATAATAAGTATTATCAGACGCGGAAACAGTATTTCCTTCAATTATAAATAAATATCTTGGGACATCTTACACAAATTGACCTAGTCCCACGGTAAGCTCAATTATATAATAGATAGATACATATAGATACTTAAATACATAGACAGCCATGACCAAGGAACAAATATTTGTGATAAATAAATACACAAATAATGCCCTCGCCGGGATTCGAACCCGGAACCTTCAGCTTCGTAGGCAGAGTCACTACCAACTAGGCTGACTACTTATGATATGACAGTATTTTATAATGTAATCTGTTTTGCTCAAACTTGCAATGAAATGTTTACATGACGTACATCAAATCAATCAAGGAAGTACGAAGTTTCGGGTTCTACGATCGAACAATGATTTAAAGGAATTTCATACAAAATGTCAGGCCTTAGCCTGCAAAGCACCTTTTGTTTTTAAATGTCAAAGTATAACAGACTTGAATACATGAAACTGATTAGCAAAGCCCGGATGACGGGAGCAAAAATGCACCTGTCACTAGTGCTTAGTTAAATATCGACATCCATACCAACATTTCATGAATTAGAAGTGTATTGATCAATAGTAATTTATGCAACCGTACGTAATCAGAGGCATTGCGATCTAAACTTGGTCAACAATAATATATGTCAATAATACCTAGTACCATAGGACAGTTACAAAACCGAAAGTAAAGCCTAAGAACCAGCTATGAATATCGTTCAAAAGTTCAAATTGCACTTGTTAAGATTACTTTAGTAGGCGAAATTATTCACAAGTCATATCAGAATGTGATGACTGTTGGTGTTTTCAATTTAAAAAATCTTATATAATTTGAAATCTGGAACGAAGTGGAACTACTAGAGAAGCATAATAAGTATAATTTATACATTTCCAATTCAAAAATGTTCATATGGATGTCGATAGAATAGTCGATATTTCATCAAGCACTCGTGAAAAGTTCATTTTCGCTCCAGTCGTCCGGGCATTGCAGATTACTTGATTAGTAACATTTCTTTTTTATTTCATTATAAGTTTGAGTAAACCACTATACAAGTTTCAGCCGGGAAAAGGCTTGCAGACCTCATATATCCGGTAGCATACCTTTGGATTCTGCTCTAGAGTTGGGTCTGTCAGAGACGGAATTATCCCGCTCTCCCCTCCTTGGGGTGGGCGTGCGTTTACTTCGTTGTGACGATTTCTCCTTTTTATCTACAATAAAAAACAATTCCAATCAAAATTCAGGATCATTTTTGACGTGCGGCTTCCATGTTTTATTTGTTCGCAGGGGTTATTAGGCACTAATCTCACCGCGAGCTACTAAGCGATGAACTATCGGCTATAAACACGAACAAAAGATACGCACACGGCGATACTCGCCCGGCGGTGATAGCTGATAGCTGGGCGAGTATCGCCGTGTCTCTTTTATTTACACGGGAGTGCGTATCTTTTGTTCGTGTTTATAGCCGATAGTACATAGCTTAGTAGCTCGCGGTGAGACCAGTGCCTTAATCCTTAGGTACAAATTGAAGTACCAAATTGTAATAGTACCTGTAGCCTTTGGCCGTGTGATATGTCCGTTTGTCTTGGCCGGCCTGTTAAAATAGTACACGAGAGGTATATCATCCGTGGACTCCGATAACAGCTTCTTCCGTTTCTTTGGTGGTCCCTGCAATTATAAGTGAATTAGAAAAATACTATAAATTCTTATAAATTTTGTACAAGTGGATCACGTCACGATCACGATATTGATAAAAATGGTAGGCTGCTCAAGTTAATGATGCTGAGCACATTTCCCAAAATGTAGCAGGAATTTTATATTTTAATTTCCTTCTTTGTTACCAGATGATGATGAATGTATAAGAATCTGGTCCGGGTCTCAGCCATAAGACGTCCACTGCTGAACATAGGCCTCCCCTCTGGACCTCCACATGTACCGGTTAGATGCGACCCGGATCCAGCGTGTCCCGGCGACCTTCATAAGGTCGTCTGTCCATCTTGTGGGACGTCCTACGCTGCGTTTGCCTAGCCGTGGTCTCCACTCGAGCACTTTGCGACCCCATCGACCATCTGGGACCTATTTCTCGAAAGCTTGTAACTTGTAATACAAGCGGAAGTCCTTATCTTATTAATGATGTTAAAATGAGACTTCCACTTGTATTACAAGTTACAAGCTTTTGAGAAACGGGCCTCTGCTCTGCGTGCAATATGGCCTGCCCATTGCAACTTCAGCTTGCTAATAAGGAGGGTTATGTTTTATACATTGTTGGTAATAAAAAATGAATGTTGCATACATTTTGGTAAATGTGGTGGATCTGGCTCAGCATCTACCAGCCTACCAATTTTTATCCATATCGATACGTGATCCAAATGTACGAACTTTTTAAGAAATGCTGAAACACCAAAGACAAAATACCGAATGTGTATTTCAAAAATATATTTTTTTCGCATAACTACATAGTATTATTTAGGGGGAAATATGTGCAAACTATAATTTCGTCGTAGTATCCAGCCAAACTGAACATTATTTTACGAACTTGTCAACTAAAATTAAGGATCGTTTTAGTATGGCATGCGGCTTCCATGTTTTATTTGTTCGTAGGTCATGTCCAGGGCCCGCAATTTTCATGCCGATGACATCAATTTGACGTCACGCTCCATGTAGGGTGATCCCAAATAGTTTTATTGTTAATTATTAATCATTAGTCTTCAATCACTTTAATCATGTACAAATAACTTCAAAGGTAGTTTATTTACACGTGAAATAAAAAATACCTACTTGGTACATAAAACATAAATAAAATTATTTGTTTTCATACATACATTTTATTAAACGATAATGTTAACACATTTCAATAATTACGTAGAAAACAGAATTCCTCTTTAACTTAAAGCACGTAACAAGTAGGTAGTATTATTTCACAAGTAAATATACTACCTTTGAAGTCATTTGTACATAATTAAAATGATTGACGACTAAATGATTCATAATGAACAATAAAACAATTTGGAATCACCCTAAATGCAGCGTGACGTCAAATTGATGAATCGGCATGAAAATTACGGGCCCTGGTCATGTCCATATTATTGCGAACAATGTCCGATGAGTTTTTGTTCATTTCAACTTACAAAATTTGACGCCCGAAAGCTGCGATTAAAGACGGACAACTCAGTGGATTTCACTGAGTTCATTTGACACGCTAAGTAGATACGTTTGCTTGATCTATGGTATATATGACATCTGTGTTGTCTTACCTTGGCAGGGTCACCAGCCTTGCTCTTCCCAGACCTCAAGCACATGTTTCCCTTCCCCCCCTTGAGTTTGCGGCGCGCGCGCACGCGGGGCGCGCGGCGCGCGGGGGGCGAGGGGATTTCGTCGGCGCGGAGCCGCTCGAGAACCACGAGGGGCTCCTGCTTGTGGGCGTGGATGTCTACAAGGGAGGTTGGTTCAAGCCTCAGACATGGTGGTTAATGGAGAAGTCGGGACATAATGGGACATTCTTATAACCGACCTAATCTCCAAACCTCAAAACTGGAGTTCTAGGCCAAAGAAACTACGACAGATGCGTTACTGTCAAAGTCTCCTATGTCATTGTCAAATAAAGTTTTCAGGTTTCACCAACCTTTTTGTCATTTCATTAATTTATTTAAAATAATTCCTATATAAACATTACATACCCTTGTAATATTTGTACACCTTTTTGTTAAATATCGCTGTCACAACTAGGATTTTCTTAAAAACAAGTAAATACCTACAAACTTTTCTTTTCTCTAAACTAACATTGATATGACAAAATTTTATTGTAAGGAACTTTAAAAAATTGATAGGAGCCTACGTTTCAAAGGCTATTTTGAAAAGAAGTAGAACACACAAAATTAACGAGTCAAGAAAAATAACAACAGATTGAAGTAATCAAGAAATAAATACATAACGAGGCATCACCACGGAGCAACAGAAAGCATTCGAGCACTCGGAACAGACGTCAGTTGTGGATGTGGAATAACAGTGACAAGTCTATGTAAAAGCACGCTACACATTATTATTCTGTAATTAGCTAAACATTACAAAACATGTGTAGTTAAATTATTGTACCAAATGTTATTAACACCTGTGGTGATACAAGCGCAATACCAACTTTGTTACTAATAAGTAATTGCGGATAGTTATTTTTTTATTACAATATCTGATATCTACGTGAAAATACGTAAATAATATTATTTCTATAAATTAAACAATTATAATTACTAATAAATAAGTTATCTCAACGTCTGTTTTTAGAAAATAAGGATTTACTATTGTAAGAACATTTTATTGTTGTGGCAACATTTTCGCAGATTTTTTGGCCTCGAACTCCAGTTTGGAGAGGTGAACATCTGAGCGTTTCAACCGCCTAATTTTGGTGGCATCATTTTTGCCGAAGTTCCTATTCGTTACAATGTGCTACTTTGTCATTTGAAGGAGGCACGGTACCTTATACAAATGACGAAGTATAACAATGAGACGTTTAGAAACTTCGGCAAAAATGATGCCACCAAAATTAGGCGGTAGACGAGGCAGTAAATATAACTTATTTAAGGCATGTATGTACTTTGTATGGTCTTGGCTTGATTAGATAATTTGTAGAACATTCAGAACATGTTAGAACATTCTCTACGGAAGTTACGCAAGTTATAAAACTTCTCTTCGGGACAATGCTACTCCATAATTCAAAAACATGTACTCCACCTCTCTAACTTTTAATCCGTGAGTGCAAAAAATAAAAAAAATCCTGAAAACGAAAACTATTTCTAATATAATCGGCTCAGCCGTATTTGAACAACTACCCTACACTGCGCAATTGCGCATGACCCGGTTTTTTTTTCAAAATGGCGTCACTCACTCTGCATAGACACGATATCGAGCAGACTCTTCGCCGACATGTTGTTGTAGTAGACGTTCCGCGGCGGCTGCCCCACCTTCCTCTCGGGCGGCGCGGGCGCAGCGCTGCTCGGCGGGATCGGGACGCCTTGCGCGAACTTCCTCTGGACGAGTCTCACGCCATTCCTGGGGGATAAAATAATAAAAAAAAAAAACTATCTTGGGACATCTTACACAAATCAACCTAGTCCGACGGTAAGCTCAATTAAAGCTTGTGATGTGGGTACCAGGCGACGATATATATAATAGATAGATACATATAGATACTTAAATACATAGACAACCACATACTTGGATTAGTACATTACGACACAAGTGCGAAAAACATGAAATTCGAAACGAGTGGCGATCTTTCGACACGAGATACGAATTTCATTTTCGCACGTGTCTCGTACGACGTTTTTTATGGCATATGGCCCTCCGAAGTTTTGGACCTGACGTCACCATCCAAATAGTACATTCATTTCCTAACTAGTGCGGGAAAACTTTTTTTCGTCGAGGGTGAAAGTTAGAGCCCGAGTGAAACGAGGGCGACAATCACCCGAGTTAAAAAAAGTTTTTGCATGTATAAGGTTAAGGGACGATTTTTTTCATAACAAGTGCGTCAAAAAGAGAAATTACCTCGCGCGAAGCGTGCGCAAAGTTCGTTTTTGCGCACTATTTTTGTTTAGTACAGATGGTGCCTTTTTTAGGCTCTAGTGCGAGAATAGTGTGTCATTTTACGTCAGGTCCAAAACATCGGAGGGCCACCTCTTCTTCTACCTAGCGTTATCCCGGCCTTTGCCAGGGTCCGCTTTCCTGCTACATTTCCTCCACTTTACGCGATCCTGGGCATCTTCTACTGTAAGCCCATTCACACTCATGTCAGCCTTCACGACATCTAGCCATCGCTTCTTTGGTCTGCCGCGGGGTCGGGGGCCGTCAAGGGCTAGGTTAAGGCATATGTTTCCCACGTAATCAGGTGGCCTACGACAAACGTGACCAAACCACCGAAGACGGCATTCTTGAAGCTTCTCCGCTACGTCACGGACTCCGAGGCTACCACGGATGTACTCGTTCCGAATGCGGTCAGCACGCGTAACGCCGCACATCCATCGCAGCATCTTCATCTCTGTAACACGAAGCTCCTGAACGTGCCTTCCGAGAACCGGCCACGCCTCGGCGCCATAGATTAGGACTGGGCGGATAATGCACTTATACACTAGCCCTTTGAGTCTAAGTGGTATTCTGCGATCGCAGATGACTCCTGTAACCTCCCGCCATTTAGACCAAGCTGCGCTAATTCGGGCTTTAATGTCGTGGTCAATGGTCCCGGACTCGTGCAGTACTGATCCCAGGTACTTGAACTTGTCTGTTTTCAGGGCAAGTTCATTCCCTATGTTGATGGGACTGGGATCTGTACTTCCGCAGGCCATGTATTCGGTCTTCGTGACATTTAGTTTCAGACCTCCGTTCTCAAGCGAGCCCTTCCACCGGTTCACTTTCCGCTCCAACGCCTGTTTGTCCTCATCTGTCAATGCGATGTCATCTGCATACATAAGCAACCACGGCGGAGGATCTTGTATCTCCGCCGTGACGACATCAAGTACCACACTAAACAGGAAAGGGCTTAGGGCGGAGCCCTGGTGAACACCGACTGTGATGGGGAAGGGTTTCGTGTCGCCAACGGAGGTCCTTACCAAAGAAACCGAATCACGGTACATGTCCCGGATAATGTCAATATAGATCTGTGGCACGTTCTTAACCTTCAATGCCCACCAGATCATCTGACGAGGGATGCAATCAAAAGCCTTTTGCAGGTCAAGAAATGCCATGTAAAGGGGCTTTCTTCTATCCCTATAGGCTTCAGTCAGAGTTCTGAGGGCAAATATGGGATCGACTGTGCCACTTCCAGGACGAAATCCGTATTGACATTCCGAGACAGTGCATTCATGCCGCAGCCTCGAATCGATTATGCGTTCGAAGAGCTTCATGGTGTGACACATAACCTTAATACCTCGGTAGTTCCCACAGTCTTGTACGCTACCTTTGCCTTTAAAGATTGGCGAGATGATGCTCGATCGCCAAGCATCGGGCATCCGTCGGCTGGTTAGTAAACGGTTAAAAAGGTCAGTTAACAAGTCCACACCACGATCGCCCATCGCTTTCCACGCTTCTATCGGCAAGTCGTCGGGGCCGACAGCTTTCCGGTTTTTCATGCCACGAAGACATTTGCGCACCTCGTATATGGTAATCGGGGGTACAAGTCCACAATTGGAAGGCAATTCTGGTGGAGAAGAACCAACTGAATGTTCAGTATTCAACAATTCGTGAAAGTAGTCCCGCCACCTCTCTTTCACTTTGACCGTGTCCCACAGCAAGTTGCCAGTTGAATCCTTAACGCAAAGACATTTGGTGATATCTTGCGTGGATTTGTGTCGAGCTGCAGCTAACTTGAAAATGGTCTTCTGGCCCTCCCTTGTTTCTAGATTCTCGTACAAGGGAGACATCTTTCGATGTTTGGCTATAGCTACAGCTCGTTTTGCGGCAAACTTGGCAGATTGGTACGCAGCTTTGTCTTGAGGTGTTTCAGACTGTTGCCATACCCTGAACCGTTTCTTCTTCTCCAGAATCGCCTCTTGAACTAAGTCATTCCACCACCATGTCTCCTTGTCGATGACGCGGCCTCCCTTGGAAATTCCCAACACACGCTTCCCTGCGCCAGTGATATCAGCCTGGATCCGGTTCCAGTAAACTTCCACCGAGTCTTGCGAGCACGTACTCAGACTTAGGTCTGCCGTGGCTTTTTGGAAGTCACTTTCATCGGATCCATTCAGACGCCACCAACGAGTTCTAGCAATGCGGCGCTCGGGTATTTTCTTCTTAGGTACTACCAGTAGGTCCATGACAAGAATGCGATGTTGTGAGGTGAGACATTCTCCGGGAATGACTTTACAGTTCGATACTTTACCGATTTGGCATCTCCTTATGAGCAAATAGTCAATCTGGGTGCAATGCTGTCCGCTCTTATATGTGATGAGATGTTGAGGTTTCTTCTCGAAGAACGTGTTGACGATAGCTAGGTCAGCTAACAGGCAGGCCCGGAGAATAGAATCTCCTTCTGCATTAGCGCGACCGTAACCGTAACCACCATGAACACGCTCAAACTCCTCAGACATTTCACCCACATGGCCATTCAGATCTCCACCCACAACTATACACTCAGAACGTGGTATGCGCTGTAGTAGGTCTTCAAACTTATTCCAAAATCCCTCCTTCTCAGACTCTTGACAACCAACCTGCGGAGTGTAGGCACTGATTAGATTGGTAACATTGCCTTCAATCAAGACCTTCACCCGCAGGAGTCTGTCGTCGATCCTGTCAACCTCCAAAAGGCCGTCTTGGAATTCTTCAGACAATACTACAGCTACCCCGTTTTTCCCCGAAGGAGAACCAGAGTATACTAATTTATACCCTCGGCCTATATCACGCGACTTGTTTCCCTTCCAACGAGTTTCCTGCAGAAATGCAGCATGCACCCTGCGTCTGGTCAGCACATCGGCCAACTCAGTGCATCGTCCTGTGAGCGTTCCTATGTTCCAACTTGCAAAGCGGAGCTTTCTGGGTACTAGCGTCTTCAGCCGAGCCCGTACTTGACCCGGTAGCCCTAGCCCACTTATCACAGGTGTAGGGCGATGTGCCTGCGCGTCGTTATGCGGCGACGCCCTAGCAGTTGTACCCAAGTTGTAATTTTTGCTACTCATTTTAAATGACGTTTCCTGGTTTTACTAGAGCGACTGCCGTCTGACCTCTTAACCCCGTAGGGAAACCAGGGGGGCACCAGAGCCTCGTTTGTTGATTAGCAGGATGACCACGAGCAGGTGAGGTTGGTTTCAGGTCCTTAAGTTGATAGTCGGACCACTTACATCCCAATCGGAGGGCCACCTGTACTAAAAAAATGTCGTACGAGACACATGCATAAAGGAAGCTCGTGTCGATTTAAAAACCCCTGGCTCCCAATTATTATTTTTTTCAATAAATATTTTTTTGTGGAAACAAGTACAGATTATTTTATTATTTAACAAACATATAAATATAATTGGAAACGAGAATTTTCTGAAATTAAATTTTAGCGTTAACGAACGGAATTTTCCGAGCATTTTTCGCGATAAATCGTTGATGATCGCTGAAATCCAGTTCCCGGAGTAGATCACTTTCAATAGTCAAAAAAAATTAACTAGTGTTAGTGGCATTTGGAACGGGGCCTCATGATAACAGTTCACCTGTCATCCAAGCGAGCTGGCCACAGAATTAGATTTAGATAGAAGAAACAAGTTCATTCATTTGTATGGCGGCCGAGCGTTTCAGATTTTGTACTGAAGTTGTTACTTGCCTATGTTTTTAAATATGTCTCAGGCCCTTGAGTATTCTATTTTTTTAGTGTTGTTGCAAGTAATATTACTTAAGGAGGCATTATTAATGTTTTTGTTCACTTCAACTTACAAAATTTGACGCCCGAAAGCTGCAAGTTGCGATTAAAGATGGACAACTCAGTGGATTTCACTGAGTTCATTTGACTATATATACGACATCATCGACTATGGTATATATGACATCTGTGGAGCTGGCAGAATTGAACTTCCCGCGTAATCAATGGCGTCGGTCGGATTTGCTCCCGTGTATTCAATTAGATATTATATGTGTGTGTATTAAAGTGTTATTATATGTTTTACTCTATCATTAGTGTTTACTAGTTGGAAATAGAAAAAAAAATGGAATTCTCTATTGTGGGGGCCCCAGTTGCCCCCCCCCCCCCCCCCCCGCCTAAATCCGGCCCTGACGGAACCCTCGAAAAGTAGTTAGGTTTAGGTGATCTTTCAGCGAACGCAATTACTGAACGCACAAAGGCGGTATTAACTTTCAAAGCGATTTTCTCGACGCGGGTGCTCTTAATCAAAGAACTTTCTTAGACACCTGATAGTAAATAAATAGCGATCGATGCGATACGAGACTTACGAGTATGTACTTACGAAGAAATTGTATCTTGATTCGCAACGGTGCAAAGCTGTGCACATTTTTTTTTTTTCATTTACATGAATTTCCATGAAATCAGAAAATAAAAATGTATACGCGGTGTTCATCGAGTGGCTAATATGTATAAATAAATATCTTGGGACATCTTACACAAATAGACTTAGTCCCATAGTATGTGTAGGAGCCAAACGGCGTATAAAATAATAGATGATTAAATAAATACATAGACAGCCACGACGCCCACGAGCAAGAAACAAATATTTGTGATAAATAAATACACAAATAATGCCCTCGCCGGGATTTGAACCCGGAACCTCCAGCTAGTCCAGCTTTGTAGGCAGGGTCACTCACTTCACTACCAACTAGGCTACGGAGGCTGTATAGGTCATACTGAGTAACTTTAAGTATACAGGGTGGAAAAAGATTTTGGGTCAGTGAGGGCAGCTACCAGATCCCGTGTTGCTACGCGAAAATGGTCTTAGGAGACTTTCCCTCGATTTTAAATTGATGAAGAATTACAGATTTTGAAAAAAACGTACAGGGTGCGAGGAAATGGAAATTTTCGACAAACTTTTTTTTTATGCCAATCGATCCTGTTTCTGTTCAGGATCAAAAGCTTGTTTGTATGGGACCAAAAAAAAATATTCGGCTAGAAAAGCCACAAATCGAAAATAAAAATTCCCATACAAATTGTACCAATAGTTCCCTACGGGTCAACTTATGGCAATGTACAAAAATGCCAAAATATCAAGAAAACTGTTTTCATACATTTACTATACGTACGGAAAAAAAGTGAAACCTTAATTACGTTATCTGTCACGACAATTAGTTGTCCTATGCTAAATGACAATAATACTGTATGTAGTACTGTATTAGCGTGACAGATAATGTAATTAAAGTTTCAATTTTTTCCCATACTAAATGTATGAAGACAGTTTTTTTTAATTTTTGTTTTTTTTTACGTTGCCGTATGTTGACCTCTAGAAAACTATTGGTACTGGATAATAATGGAATCGATTGACATAAAACAATTAAGGGTGAAAAAAAAATTTTTTTTTCATGCAATTTGTATGAGAATAGGCTACTTGACCAATTTTTAAAGTTTGGCGTATATTATTAATCAATATCTGATTAACGGAAAAAAATATAAATTTATTTTTTCACGACCTAGAAAACCGCAAAATTATAACTTAAAATTTAAACTTTCGTAACCGCGCGAAAACGACACTAGCCATGTTAATGCTTAGATTATCTGTGGTGTGACGTCACTCAAACCGAAAACAAACGTTTGACAGTCATGTCACTTATGTCATGTCAATGTCACAGCAAAGCTACATGCCTACATGTCCATGGGGAACTTCACTCGTATAAGATTCGACAAGAAGTTAGTTTAAGATCCTATGACGTCACATCATGGCCGACACGTTTTCAAAGTACGAAATTAAAAAAAATAAAAATAATTTTTCTAAGAAAAATATGTACCCATCAAACACTTTTAATACACCGTAATCAAAAAATATTGATCTTTTCAATAAATACTACAGAAAATAAGAATTTTTTGCACTAAATTTGATATGAGTCAAGTAGCTTATTTTTAAATATCGACTTGCGGCTTTTCTATCCGAAAAAAAAATGTTTGGTCCCATACAAGCTTTTTATCCTGAACAGAAACAGGATCGATAGGGATCAAAAAAAAGTTTGTCAAAAATGACCATTTTTTCGCATCCTGTATACTTTTTCCAAAATCTGAAAACACCAATCTTCTTTAATTGGAAATCGCGGGAAGGTCTCCTAAGACCATTTTCGCGTAGCTAACCCGGATCTGTTAGCTGCCCTCACTGACCCAAAATCTTTTACCACCCCGTATTTCGGGGTTGGCCCCGTACTAAAATGTGTTCAGTATGACTTATACATATATAGTGTGTTTTCAGTGAGCTTTTACGAAAATGGGTAACAAACGCATTACTAGCAATCGTTTTCAAGTATTAACATTTGACAAATAAATAAATTGACCGTACAATTAATGTTATTTTCTCCGAACGATCAATGTAACGCGTGTCCTGCTTAGTTGTCAAACGTTGTGAGTGGCTGCGATCTGTCAATGTCAAGTGCATATTAACGATTCATTTTGAAGTACATTGCTTTTCAATTAACTTTTCTTAGAAAGTTAATTTCTTTTAAAATTAGCATTTTGAATCGAATAATGTTCACGGTTTGGCTAGAAATCTGCATCGCATTCCTCAGTTTCGATAAAAGCCAGTATCATAGACACACACTGTATAGGGTGCAGTTAATTGTGACGGAGTGTGACAAAGGGGGAAGGGAGGGGTAAAAAACTCATGAAATTGGTGTGACGTCATTAATGGATGATCCGAAACCCATGTGTCGCTGTCGTCCATCGTCGAAACGTGAAAGTGTCGCACGCTTTGTCGAGCCACAAAAGTGACTCTAAATTCGTTAGAAAAATCGAATTGAATGTCAGGAAGTGCGCTCACTCACAAAGGTCGCCGAATAAACGAATAGCTACTACTCAGAATCCATCTGAATATATATTATACTCGCTAGCGCAGGTAAAAGTCGCATTTTCATCATAAATTCAATTTCCGTTTTCCGTCCGGAAATTTTCATGAGACAATTCTCATGCAAGTTGCCACACTGAGAACATGCTCGTTCAGATTCAAACGTGAATGCTCGCTCGGAACACTGAAGGTGCATTCAGACCAAACGAGCATTCGCTGTTCTAACCCACTACTCTACGAAATTCGATCGTTACACGAAACGTGATTCGTTGATTTCGTAGGGTGGGGGATAGAATAGCGAATGCTCGTTTGGTCTGAATGCACTTTAAGTGGAAAAAAGCCACGTTTCAAAGCAAAATGTTCGTTCGTCAGCCCACGAACAAGTGAATGCTCGCTCAGAACACTAAGTGGGAACGCGGCTTTAGTTAGTGTTAAAAGCTCACGTTTTCACTCTATGTTGTTTTGCTTATTGATAGTATTTTTCTGGACATATATTGGAGAAATATACAATAACTGTGTGTACAGTAAACAATGCACACACAGTTTTTGTATATTTCTTAAGTACTAAATAAATCAAATAAAAAACACATGTTTATGAGTGTTAAAGAAACAAACGATAGCTAAGCAGAGAACTAAATTAAACCAAGCAGCTGACTGTGTTTACCAACGGTTTATTGATCACTGACATATCAATATTTACAATTTTGTATCCGACATATTTTTTTGAAATAGAATAAAAGACAACCAAAGACAATAAAAGAGTATAAATAAATTGTATAAAAACTATATACAAATACAACCTCAACAATGAGGTTCATGCGATTGTTTAAATTGTATGGCATTCGCGTAGCAGCGCTCAATTATGAATCCCCAAAGAAGACTTATAAATACGTCAAGTTACAATAACAAAATTGATTGCTTAATTCGCTCGCAGCTTTCTAGTTATTTATTGTTTATTTATATAATGGCAACTTGTATGAGAATTTTCTCGTGATTTCCAGGAATGATAGGCAATAGTCACAATGTAAGTTTTTAAGCTAACAGTCATTTAGCTTGTAGTGCTTGCCCTTAGAGTATGGTCAAAGGCGCCTAGCCTTGTAAGGGATTGCATATACCCGAGAAAATTGACTGGTGGTTGCTAAGACCAGTGATAATATATCTGAGGTGAGGGTTTTTATAGAACATCAGATTTTTTCTCCTGTATATCTGATGGCGACTGTACAATAAGAAATACGTTGTTGATATTACTTAGTTAGTTAGGGCTTTTTCCGCAACTCGACAACCATTGTGCCTTTTTTGCGTGATAGCGAGGTAGCCCTATTCCAACCATCCAAGCTCCTCCACGAAACTCAGTGTATGTTTCAGGTTGCTAAATGCCTCCTTTAGTGTATGTAGAGTCCCCAAGTGCCTACTCCTGTATACCTCTACCTGTTTACAATCTAGAAGAATATGTTTTCCTCTTCCATGCAGGCCCTGCACATAGGACTAATTGTTTTGCCCATATTGTGCAGGTGTTTGTTTAATGTGTTGTGTTTGATATTACTTACAGCGTTACTTCCGCCCTGTAGAGCATTTTCTCTTTTATTTTCTTCCTTTTTGTACGAAGATACACAAATTATAGTTTTCCATTTACAGTACCAGTATGAAGTCTGTGATATACGGGGTGTTTTTAATGGCACATACAGTATCGTATTCTTATTTCGAACATAAGCAGTTTTATTCTTACGTGAGATTAAAAACCCATAATTGCAGTTACAAACCTGGTAACGACAATTGAGCACTATTTTAAATAAAAACTTTTGTTGTTATTTTTATAAACTGTACGATATATTTAATAATCACCAAATTAAAAATCTAATAAACCGATTTGTTTCCTCAAATCCTACTTTCTGAATGCAAATTCTTGTAAATGAATGAAAATTACCAAAAGCGCCATACATGTACCTATAACATTTGAAAAGATCCCTCGATTTCTCCAAGATCCCATCATCAACACAAAAAAAAACAATCCAATGGAGAACCTCCTCCTGTTTTTGAAGTCAATTAAAAACATAGTAGAAAATTAAGTTTCTAAAGAAATCATACTTAAGTCTTTACAAAACTAACTGCAATCGTTTTTTCATCTCACGCTGAGAGTCCCTAAAAGTGAAAAATCCTTTTTTAACCAACTTCGAAAACGGAGTATCTCAATTTATCTGCGTTTTTAATGTCATGTGATGTATGATATCTCCGAGAATCGTGAAACCAATATACAGGGTGTTACACCACCCACTGCAAACCTTGAACGGGGTGATTTGGTAGGTTATACTGAACAACTTTTACTATGGAGCTAACCGAGAAAATCTCTCTCTCCAAAAAAATGTTGTCTTTTTCATACCAAAAGGCGTTATGTATGTAGGTCATAATGTAAGAAAACTACATTTTTTTTTTAGATTTCGTGATTGGCCTCATAGTAAAAGAGTTAAGTCGTGCGTTTTACTGAAAAGCCTATTAGCGCGTGGGTGGGTGGATGGCCCCATCTAATGTTGGCATCAATCTAAACTAAATCAATCTGGATTGGTCAATCGAATTGAATCAATCCGGATTAAACCAATTCTCAATCTAGATTAACCATAGCCCTAAGATTACTTTTCAAATGTATCCTTTTTTGGGACTTAGTGGATATCTGAGATTCCCAGAGGTTCGAAAACATGTTTCTGATGTATTAATACAAATACAAAATAATGTATTGCATGAAAGTGAGTAATTACAAAGGTAACATATTTATTATACGATCGTCACAATCAGCCATTGTATGGCGCACAATATTTAGAATTAATTTCATGAGATTGATAATAAAAAAAATGTCAAAATGTAGGAAAAAAAATAACTAATAGTATGCATACATGTATTTGTATAATTAATGTCAAAATAATAATTAGAAGGAATAACATTATCAATGACATGCTATGAAAGCGAACAGAAAACAAAAAAATATCTAAAGAGACAAAGTAAATATAATTTACTCGTATTAGACAGTAAAATTCTGAAATATATCAATAGCAATGTCAGTATGATGAAAAGTGTTCATTTACGTTATAATATGATTTATCCAGGCACCATTTAAATAATTTATATTGACTCGTGTACGTTTTTCTTTTTTTTCCAACATCGCCCCCATCCCATTATTTTTTATTTCTAACCGACTTCAAAAAAGGAGGAGGTTCTCAATTCGACTGATTTTTTTTTGTTGTATGTATGTTACCCGATATCTCCGAGAATCGTGAACTGATTTTCATTTTTTTTTGTGATCGAACGTGTATGACCCTGAGATGGTCCCGTTGGCACCAAGTTGGGGTCTCATGATGGGATCTTGGAGAAATCGAGGGATTTCTTCAAATGTTCTAGGTACATGAATAAATTTCATTCGTTCACAATAATTTGCATTCATAGAGTAGGATTTGATGATAGGAAACCAATGATGGAAAAAACAGATGTTAGGATCTTGGAAAAATCGGTTGAAGTCAATTGTTTTTAAATTTTTATTTGGTGAACAGATTATTGAGTGTTTGAGTGCGTATTCAGATATTTTTTACACGTTTAGTTCGCACTTTTTTTTATTTAGGAATGTAATTTAATTTCCCAAATGTTTTATTTAAACACAATATTCTTGGATTAAAAATATTACTTTCATTAAGATAATTTTATTTGCATTAAACAGTACCCGGTATGGATTTCTTCAAATGTTCTAGGTACATGAATAAATTTCATTCGTTCACAATAATTTGCATTCATAGAGTAGGATTTGATGATAGGAAACCAATGATGGAAAAAACAGATGTTAGGATCTTGGAAAAATCGGTTGAAGTCAATTGTTTTAAATTTTTATTTGGTGAACAGATTATTGAGTGTTGAGTGCGTATTCAGATATTTTTTACACGTTTAGTTCGCACTTTTTTTTATTTAGGAATGTAATTTAATTTCCCAAATGTTTTATTTAAACACAATATTCTTGGATTAAAAATATTACTTCATTAAGATAATTTTATTTGCATTAAACAGTACCCGGTATAGGTGTGTTAGTGTTAATACATTGTAGGGAAAATCACAAAAACATAATATAATAAAGATAAATTTTGCATATAAATCAATATTGTTTCGACTTTTTTTTATATCGTTATATTGTAGTTGTACTAACACCACAGACCACCACATCACATTTAAAGTTTATGTACTTTTCTATCATGTACTTTTCATAGTATAAAAGTACACTCAACAAATTGGAAGCCAAGTCAAGAACAATGTCAAAATAAGAAGTAAATGAAGTAATAAGAAATCTCCTACAAGCTATTTTATAGCGTCACTTTGAATATGAATAGGTCCTGAGCTAGAGTTACTATAGGCAGACTAACTATCACTTTGCATACCAATTAAACCCGAGTTTCGCTTTTATAATATTTTCAATATTGTATGTGCCAAAAAGAATCACAGACCTAATGTGGTACGGTATTCTGAGAGCGCGAGTCGGACCGCGCTAGACCGGAAGCGTTAGGACGACGTCACTGGTCCAGCGGTGGGATGCAACTGAAGGGGTAGACTGTGATGCCAGCGTGATAATAAAGAAATCGGGACAAGGGCATAATAGTCGACATCGATAGAAATTGCTTACCGTGTAAACAAACGTTTGAGAGAAATATCCATAGTCTAGCGCAGTTTTATAACTATACCTAGACATTTTTGTAGCAGGAACGAGAGATTGACCAAATTAAACATCGACATAATTGTTATCGATAAGTTTTTTAGTAGTAACTTAGAGTAAATTACAAGAATGCAATGCAAATCATTTTCAAAACGCTACTTTATTTTCCTTATCTCTTCTAATTAGTACCCATCAAAAGAACAAAATCTAATAAAAAATACTCTAATGCCATAGGCAATAATTAATATGAAGTATGAGCTATTTCAAAATAAACCCTAGATGGGTCCTGTTTCTTGGGTAGCTGTTTAGGAAGTTGGCATCTTTATGATTAGGGTGTAAAAATTAATCGAAATGATCGTCGCATCTCTCAATATTATCGTTCATAAATAAAATAACATTTTGGTATCAGCTTTTAATCAAATTAGCTGGCACCTATCCCATTCTGATGACAGGTGCTTGTAACACATCGCCGTTACTGACGTCACAGGCCTCCGTAGGCTACGGCGACCGCTTCCTATCGGTCGGTCTATGTGCTTGTTTGCCACCAACATAAAATTATTACTAATATTGTCACCAGTCATCACACTGTTAGCTTGTTTTTACTTTTGGACAGTCGTGACAATTGTCACAAGGTTTAACGATTTTCGTAAATTCTTGACATGTGTCGGAATTTCGCTACAATTGTTGTATGGCTGGGCTAGGCTAAGGCTAGGTAACTGGCTTTAAAATCTTTAAATCGGTACTTATCATTTCCGATTTGTAACCAGGTTTGTACCAAATCCAGCTACGAGATGGGAAAGTTGGTCCCATTTCATAGCTGATGGCTACCAGGCGGGAAACCATATTTCCAATTGTTTCAATAGTAGTTTCAGTAGTAAGTACTAAAGTGGCAGCCACATATCAAAAACTTTTAAAATAAATCTATGAAAACGGATAAACTCGCGTATATTAATTAACTCTAACTTCATTCCGAGGTTTCGAACACTTTACAGCGTTCGTGGTCTGCGGGCGAACGGAACCGTAGAAAATATTATAAAGGGACTTTCTTAAGTTTTTAGTTTTAATGAAATTGGGGCAAATCGCGGATAATTGGACTACTGGCAACACTGAAGGGGTGGGCAGTGGGGTTAGACGGGGAGTCCGTTGCTAGGTGACGGCCCCGATAGAGTGACAATAGTGCTAACAGGTTTACCGTCGCCATGGCAACTGGTGCGGATTCCGTATATTGGCAGCCAGTAGCCGTCTATGCAAGTGCGAGCGATGTAAACAATGGTTTGTTCATCATCAAAATATAGGTAATCTAAAACTGTTTTATTGTTTGGGATAATCAGAGTGAAACATAAAGGTGGATTTAGACCAAACGAGCACTCGCTCAATTCTATCCCGCACTCTACGAAATCAACGAATTTCGACGAATCACGTTTTGTGTAACGAACGAATTTCGTAGAGTGGGGGATAGAATGAGCGAATGCACGTTTGGTCTAAATGCACCTTGAGTCGTGAACAGAAATAAATGTACAATGAATATGCTCAGAAAGTGCTCTTTTTAAGAGTGAACTTATGCACAGAATAAGTAAGTACATTTCGATGCAAGTGCAAAAAAATTTTCTTTGACGAGGGTGAAAGTTGGAGCCCGAGTGAAACGAGGGCGACAATCACCCGAATTAAAAAGAAGTTTTTACACGTGCATCGAACGACTTTTTTCGCAACAAGTGCCTTAAGAAGAGAAATTAAAGCACGATATTTCCGCACTAGTTAGGAAAAAATATTATTTTTCGCAAGTGTGTGGGAATTTTCATAGTACTTTTTCCTCACGGCCTGGTCGGTAGTGCCGAGATACTCCCGTTTTCCTCGCATAATGCATTTTAAAATGTTGTATATAATACACATGTTGAAATGTAGGCTATTTCCAACTCTTGTCGGTTTTAGTCACCGACACTCGTCCTGAAAAAGGCCTACTTTCCACACTTGTATCATAAATTACTATTTTCTAACTCTTTAAACAACTAACAATTGAATGCCCCACAACTCCCATTCTTAAGTAACTTTTAATTAACTCAATTTTTAAGTTTTAAGAATGGACATGTACTCGTATTTTTTTGGTATTTTTTGGTGTATATTTAATTGCTAA